>SNQJ01S0022293.1:29554-105145 GCA_010110895.2 Picea sitchensis
ATGCTCTAGTAAAAGCTCTCAAAGATTTTAGACCCTACGTCCTGCAGTCAAAGATCATCGCCTATGTCCCCTCGGCTGCTGTTAAAGACATTCTTATTCAGCCTAACATAGACGGGAGAAGGAGTAAATGAATAGCCAAAATCCTGGAATTCGACCTGGAAATAAGGCCCACCAAATTGATCAAAGGTCAAGGTTTAGCCAAATTGTTGGCTGAGGCAAACTGCCAAGCTCTGGGGATGAGTTTCATAAACGAATGCTCAGGAATTCCACAAAGTCGGATGTCTAAAATGAACCCTCGAAGAGATCCCCCATTAGCACGATGTCCTTGGTATACGGATGTCATATACTTTCTGCAAGAGTTGCGGCCCCCAGACGGCCTGGAAAGGAACAAAGAAAGAGATTTGAAGCTCAAGGCAGTCAGATATTGCCTGATTGATCAAATGTTATATTGGAAAGACCCCCTGGGGGTGTTTTTAAAATTCATGAGTCCACAAGAGACCGGAATGATCGTGGATGAATTTCATAGAGGCTTGTGTGGAGGGCATTATTTCTGGAAAGCCACAGCCCACAAAATCGTTAGGGCTGGGTACTACTAGCCTACTGTGTTCACTGATGTCTGCAAAAGGGTCAGAGCCTGCATCAAATGTCAAAAATTTGCAGGAAAGCAGCAGCTCAGGTCTCTGCCATTAAATTCGGTGGTGGTTTGAGGGCCTTTCCAGCAGTGGGGCCTAGATTTCATTGGAGAAATTCACCCTGCCTCCAGTGGGAAGCACAGGTGGATCCTGACTGCTACAGATTTCTTTACCAAGTGGATTGAAGCTATCCCCACCAAGAGTGCCTCCCATAAGGTAATCATTGGATTCTTGGAGGACCTCATTACAAGGTTCGGCTGCCCAAATAATATTGTCACTGATAATGCAGTCGCTTTCGGGTCTGAACCACTAGCCAAGTTTTGTGAATAGTTCGGGATCAAATTGATTCACTCCACCCCATATTATCCATAGGGCAATGGTCTAGCAGAATCCTCCAACAAAAGCCTGATAAGGATCATCAAAAGGTTGTTGGAAGACAACAAAAAGGTTTGGAATTCAAAGCTAAAATTCACCCTATGGGCTGATCGGGTGACTACAAAGAGATCTATAGGTCTCTCCCCTTTCTAGTTAGTCTACGGAGCTGAAGTCGTCTTCCCTTCTCAGCTAGCCATTCCCATAGCGAAATTCTTCCAGGATTATCAAGAAGAGCCCAGTGACATGATCAAAAGGATTCATCAGCTAGTGGAGGTCCAGCAAGCTAGGGAGCAGATAGTGGACAGGATTCAGGACCATCAACGAAAGATCATGCAGGTTTTTTATAAGAAGGCCAAGAAACAACGGTTCCAGATAGGAGACCTGGTGCTAAAATGGGATGCTCCTAAACAAGATAAGGGAAAACACAGCAAATTTGAAGCCTTGTAGATTGGGCCTTTCAGAATCTCTGAGACTTTCTCAAATAACATGTACAGGTTGCGAGGTTTGGAAGGTGAAGAAGTTTTTAGCAGCCCAGTGAATGGGTATTTCCTGAAGAAATGTTTTTTTTGAGTCTCAGATGGCTCCTTTGTCTGTAAATAATGACCTTTTTGTTTCTTTGTTCGTTTTTGTTTTCATTTTTGCGGCCTAACAATGACTCCATAGCCCAACAGTAAGGCATTGGAACTGCAAAATGATTCCTTAGAGAATCACAGGGACAACTCTATCCCCCATGGAGCCTAATGTTAGTAAAAATTGAGGTATCGGGGCACAAAGATACACAGGTCTACGGGATTGCATGATAAGTGCCCAAGCATAGCACACAAAGAGATCCATTTTGGGCCCAATTCAAGCGAGCGAGCGCTCCGATTTCAACATCCAGGATGTATCCAAAGGATCAAATCAACGGTGAGTGGGAAATCGTGATCAGCCAAGTTGCGCCAAGGTTAGTGCATGGATGGCGCCCGTAGCATGTTCAGGAGTGGATGACAGCCACTCATCCCAAAGGGCACGTGGCACGAGATCTGGTCGCGTCGATGTTTCGGTGATCGGGGGTTCATGGGGTGAGAGTTTCGTGTTGATCAACATCGCGAAACCCCGAACCTCGATAGTGTCAAAATCATAGAATTTGGGGCCCGTGGTCTCACGAAGTATTTTCAGTCGTCCATCCAGAGGGGACACCTGACGGAAAATAGAGCCATATCGGCGCTTCTCCCATCGCGACTCCAACACGGAAAGAGCAGCCCCGTTATTTTTCGATGCGCGAGGGGCCGAGAGAATCCCTGACCGGGGCCTACGGTATTGCCGGGAGAGTTAAGAGTCGTCGGATCTAGAGGGACGTGTGGTGCCAGATCAAGCCATCTCGGCATATCACTCATCATGATTTCAATCAGTAAAGGTCAGCCCTTTCATATCCGCGAATGCCGAAAGCACCCTGGGAATAGGCGTGGTCAGTTGGAGGAAGAAAAGAGCTATGAAAAGAAGGCCAAGGCATCGATCTCAGCTACAGAGGATCGTCGCAATCTCCAAGCGCTATCACATCCGATATCCATATTGTTTCTCACCTGGAGTAAATGATGGCAAGAGAAGGTGGTTGAAACCTCCTTTCATTCATTAAGTAAGGGGATGGAAGGCCTGGCAAGCCGCCTACTCGCAGAGGTCCTATGTATCGATTTTCTCAAAGAAGCCATGCCAAAGTCGTCAACTCGACAGAGAAGTCTGCGCATGCCACCCGAGCACTTAATGGCTCAGCTACCCTCCTTACAAGACCCATGCTTAGTTAAGATGGCGCTTAAAAGAAGATATCAGTACGAGTTTGACTGAAGGGACACCCAGCTTTGGGTGACTGGACACGCCTCTATGAGGTTAATTTTCTTGAGTATATAGACTCAGTCTTTGTATTTTGTAAGTATCGATGATTGAGAAAAGCTCCCGACTATAAAATTTTGATGAAGCGTTGGTCGCTCTGGTTCATGTAAAATCACTTGAGATTTCTTACTTTATGGATGTCAGCCCCTTTTCCATCTCTTGTATACTGTGTTAGAACAGCTCGGAATTGGAGGATCCAGTCGAGTTGTAGTTGTTATAGGATGATGTAGGTTAGATCACTGTAACGGTTACTTTGCTTCTAATCGGTTCTTGTTATTTTCGTAGCTCTGAACGACTCGAAATTGGAGGATCCAGTCGAGTCTCTTTTCAGTTCCTCAGAACTCTAGACCAAGAGGATCTTGGCTCCTGAGGTTTTCATCCTCAAGCTCCCGAAGGCCTGTTGCCTTAGGTAGTCTTGCTTTCCCTTCTTACAAGTCTTCCCTCTACCATCCTTTAATCCCTTTACTGATAGAAGTTGGATCAAGACCTCCTTTGCCGCATACATACCAGGCCCAGTCCCCTGAGTCAAAGTTTTATCTTCTTGAGTCCTTACCCATTTGATCACCCCATTTATCAAACTGTGACATAAAACTGATGGGTGTCGGGCTCTGCTCCTGCTAGCAATCTAGGAGTGACTTCCGACACTAACAGATGCATTTCTCAAGAAACCCATTGCTATATCCATGCAGTCGAAAACTTTCAAATCATGATTGCTAATGGAGGTTAGATGAAATGTGGGGGGAATTGTGAAAATGTGTGTCTCCAAATTGGACAGTACTACTTGAAATCTCATATGTTCGCTATCGAAATGGGTGGTTGTGACATTGTGTTAGGTGCAAAATGGTTACGCATTTTCGGTCCCATCCTCATGGATTTGAAGTAATTGACCATGGAATTTCAACAAGAAATGCAACAACATATGTTCTAACAAATCACAACAGATTCCCCTGATATCATCAGTTCCCATCGAATGGAAAATATCCTCAAAAAAATCCATTCAGGAATTATTTCCCAACTCAATTCCATTCAAGCAGTTGAGACACCATCTATTCATCCCAACCTCTAATATATACTTTCCAAACACCAAAATATTTTTTCCACTCCCCATGGCCTTCCCCCTACCCTCGGTGTTCATGATCATTCCATTTCTCTAGTTTCGATAATTCTTCCTCCCAATGTCTGCTCGTATCGTCATCCCTTTTCCTAAAAGACAAAAATTGAGAAACAAATTCAAGAATTGATCGATGTGGGTGTTGGCCCTTGACCAAGTTTGGAGGAAATGTTGGTCATGTTTGACCATTTTTGGGATATCAATAGGCTGGTTGAAGATGAAGTGCCAAGATGAAGAGGAGATTGTAGGATCTCGCCCATTTTGTGGGCTTTTGGGGGATTTTAGGTAATTATGTAATGGGTATGTGATGTCAGTCCATGGGCTTACCCATGCTTAGGCCCCTTTTTGTAATGTACAAATAAGTAGCTAGGGGATGTGAGTTAGAGGGAGTAGTGACGCAGGGGCGCGCCACCCACGGGCACGTCCTTGCACAGGACCTTCTTCTTCTCGGCCCGAAGAACTCGAAGGTTCTTCTATCTCCCTATCGGGAGATTTGCACCCACATAAATTTGTTCTGAGGTCTCCCCCCTTACCACTGGGAGATCCACTAAATCTCGCGTCTCGTGAGTTCGTGACTCAAGCTTCCAAATTTTCCTTTCAAATCTTGCGATACCCGAGTTGGCGATACGGGTATAGCTCCTTCCACATACAACTATGGGCTAGGATTAACTGTTAGCGCCTTTCACTAACATTTAGTGACCTCACAACCTCGCCAGTTGAACCGTCGAGTTTTTCCCCTCCTAGTCTGCGAGTCCCCGAGATGCAAGAATTCAACACGTGTCCACAAGAATATCGACTCCTTGACACTTTGCGGCTCAATGTCCACACGAGTCTCGGCTCCTCGGCACTTCGTAACTCGGCGTCCCTTTGTGCCACCTGTACTCCACTCACACTCTGCTATGGCCCACACTTCTCCAGCTATCGAGATATCGCCTTCTCGCAACCTTGCGATCCCCACGCCCAAATTCTCGAACCTTTTCTTGCGAGGTCCCGAGACATGATGCCTTCACGCAGATCCAATGACTCTCCTGTACACCGGATCAAACACCTATCCTTCTCTCACCACCTCGCGACCTTGCCACTTGGAGTACCCAATTGTTGAACTCTAAACCTGGGAGCTCCTGAGTGTGCGAGATCTCTCGCCACCTATCCTCATCAGATGGACAGCTACGATATCCTCGCTCCTTCTTCGCCTCACGTCCTCATGCCTCGCCACTTTGCACACCCAATACTTGGGTCTTTACCCTGCGAACTCCCTAGTTCGCGAGATCACCGATCTCTCCCACCTGTCCCCTCATATGGACGGCTCCAAATATCTAGCCGCTTCGCCACTCCCGACTTGGAGTACCCAATACTTGGGTTTTCAACCAGCGAACTCCCGAGTTCGTGAGGCTTCCCGATCTATGCCACCTGTCCTACGCAGATGGGCAGCTCACAGCCTCTCGCTACTTCGCTACCTCGTGACCCCGCGTCTCACAAATTTTATTGCCAAACACTTGGGCGTTCACCCTGCGAGCTCCCGAGATTGCGAGATGTCTTGATCCTTAACACATGTCCCTTCAGATGGACGGCTACAAATCCCTCGCTACTTCACCACTCGTGAATTCGAATGACTTCCTTTTTGCTCCTCCAATGCCCGAGTCTGTGAGATGAGAATCTCTTGACACATGTCCTCCACAACAAACGGCTCTGATCTTATCGCGTCTTGTGATCTCGCTGCTCTAACTGCACAATCTTTGGGGCTTCAACTCTCGAGTCCCCAATACACGATATCACATGTACATCCTACAGCTCCTGTGACTTGGAATCAACGACCCTTCCTCTCCTGAACTTCAGGTCTCTTCGGAATCTTCTCGCCGTAACCTGCTTGTGCCTCTGCGAGATCTGACGATCCTCAGAACCTCGTAAAATATCTTCAGAGGATTTCGACCGTCCGTTCTTCCTTGGTTAATCCCCGAGACGAAAAAAAGAGTATCTCTTCACGAGATTCCTTCACTGCTTCGCCAACCTACGACGCTTCTTTCTGACTTCAAGTCACACCTGTTCTATGTTGAATATTTAGTGACTCAGAGGTCTATCCCTCCTGAAGTTTTTCCAAATTACTTCAACCACAACAAAGTTCTTTGCACGCACTCCTTGCGGCAAACCTACGAACACTTCAACTGTTCGAGCTTCCATTGACTCTGCATATACCCTAACAGTAGTCCTTCAATACTTCATCTCAGTTTCACGACTGAGACTCTCCTTAGCCTACGCACTCCTTGCACGTCTCTAAAAACTCGCGTTCACTTCTGAGAGAATTGAGAACAAGAGTTTAACTCTCGAGCCTTCTGTCAACGCACTCCTTCCAGATGACTCAACTGCACTCCTTGCAGGAATCCTTGATCAAAGAGAAACAATTGTAACTCATCTCACTTCCTCTCAGACTTCAGTCTTAACACATGAAATCATACACACACAACACGCTAACAAATGCATAACAGGAAGTAATTCTTAGAGCATTCAACACACATACACAGAGAATAACACAACAACCATGAATCTGAATCAATTTCTTCTATTAATTCAAGATATGTACATGGGTTTTCTTCTACAACTCTCTGTTATTCTCCTATCCTCTCTCCTCTTCTTCCTCTCCTGTTAAAAATTGTTACAATAATACAAATGAGGGTGTCTATAATCGGTTTTCCCTCTTCCTTCCAGAACTATCTAATCTAATAATTTAATTCTATCTACCTGCAACTACTACTATAAATGCCTCTGTCTATCTCAGACGAGAACATATGGCTCGAGGTCTGAGTACATTTTTCCCAAGGCGCTTAAATTAAATGATCTCATTTAAGTTAGGCGTGTCAACTTCAAGAGAGAATTTAAAAATTTTAAAGCTTGCGCTGGACTTCTTCAAGTTGGCTTCTACTTCCATGCTGGTTTTTCTTTTCATGAGGGATGCTCCTGCATCAAGTAGTCATTGTTCGGCTTAGTGCATGGCTAGTTGGCTTTGTTTCTGCATGAGTTAAGGCTTGCAGAGAAAAGTGTAAGAATTTTGTAGTGCTTGGTGCAGACAAACTATGTAAGGCTTTGTGATTTGATCCAATTCGGTAAGGAAGATCTGGCGAGGTGCGCACAGATATCCTGTCCTTTGCGGAGTTGGATTTGTGGCTTGGTGCATGTAACAAGATTGGAATATACTAATAAACAAGAATACATGTTGGTGAACATATCCCCACACTCGGGTGAACCACGTATATCCTCTGTTGATGTGCCTTATGCAATGTTCTTCATGTTATTTATGTATTTATTTTCTTAGTGCACTATTCTTGATGTATCATAGGTATATCCATTGATGCTTAGTGCTTGATGTGTGAATAAATGCTAGATATTCTTTGATTCTATGTGATAAATACTTAGATGTGTTTAATGTTGATTACTATTGCGTCGATATGTAAGTGGGGTTAATCTACGATGTGAATAAGAATCGTAACTTAATGCATTTTATTGGCTAAGTTCTTTGTTAAAGTGTGTAATCACATATCTGTGTCCCATCTAGGTTGTAGACACTTGAGTCCTACAACCCCCCCTGCCTCTACCTCAGGTGATACTTCATCTGCTTCGCAGATGTTTCTGAAAGGGCTGGTAGTTAGGGTTTTTTTGGTGTGTTGTTGAAGCGTTGAAACCTAGGTCTGCTCGTGTTCCAAAAAATGGTTCTATTTTCGGGACCTGAAAACTATGATTGTTGGGAACTGAAGAAAAAAAAAAACTGTGTGCTTGCAAAACTCTATACTAAAAGAGAAGTAAATATTTGTGTTGTGGTAAAGGTAATATAAGTGGAAATTTTTGTTTCGAAAGTATGAATTTATGTATGTTTGATAGATTTTGTCCTATCCTGAAAGCTGGGGCAAAACTAGAAGAAAGAAGATTTGATTTGGATAAATCTGATAGAGAATATGAAAGATATGTTATTCCTATGCAGATTACAGGTCCATCATTATGATCCTAGTGTGCAATACAAAAAAGGTTAGGGATCGTTTAAAAGAAAGAGAGGATTGACACTATGTTATAACTACAGAAGACTAGAACATATTTCTAAGGAATGCCCTAGTATAGGTCCTATTTGCCTTTGTTGTAAAGCTATTGATCATGAGGTTTTGGATTGTCCTATAATGATTGCTAAAGTTGAAAAAATGAACATGAGACAAGAAATCCATGAAGAAGGTCAAGAAACTAAGGATATGCTAGAAAACCAGAAACAATTAGAATCTATGTTATTACAGCTGAAAGGAACATTGAATAACCACAAAGACATAAATTTACCAAAGATATTAAAAGAGAAACAATGCATAGAAAATAGAATAGGAGACTTCGACATAGATTGTGTCTTGGATGAAGAAACTCATGTGAATGTTATGCCAGAAAGTACTTGGGAAATTTTGGGAAAACTTGCTATAATTCCTTCATTGGGAAGGATAGGATTGTTTAAAGGAAAGATGATAACCCCATGTGGAAGAGTTACTAATGTACCTATGACTGCTCATGGAACATCGAATGAAGAACTATTTGAAGTCATTAGGTTTGTTGAGAACAGTGCCCCTTTTTCACTTTTGTTAGGAAAAGCATGGATTGAGAAAGATCAGACACAAAGAAAAGCAGAGGAGGAAGCTATATAATAGAAAAAACAAGAATCAAGGGACTTCATGTCTAGGAAAATAGAGAGACTAATAAAAGAGAAAGAGAATAAGTCGAAGTGATAGAGGGCTAGATAATTAGCTGTCGAAGTTGAAATAACACAAGAAAGTTTGAAGAACCTGTCCATGAAGGAAAGAAGTACATTTACCCTATAAATAGTATAAACCATTGGAATACCCTCAACAGTGCGAAGTTACAACGTTAAGAGAAGAAAATAATAAGAATTGAAAGAAGAAACCAGAGACTGAGATCACAAGAAAGAAGGCTAGAAACCTCGGTAAGAAGAAGACAAAGTTATAAAAGCTACCGAAAGTTCTAGAGAAGACTTCGCAGAGGGAAGACTTGAAGAATTTGAACCTCGTCGGGATAGTAGAATAGCACAAAAAGGCAGTTCACCATGACAAAGATATATGACCGTTGGAGGCATCCTGAACATTAGATTGATGCCTCAAAATAGCTAGAAACACAGTTATTTCCAAAAATACCACCATTGGACCGTTGAGACCTCGAAATAACGGATGGAATCGTATTGATTAAGGAATTTCGACCTATTGGAGGAATCCATTACGACATTGCTTATTTAATTCGTCGAATGCCTCACTGGGGCCACTTTTGCAAACTAAGATATTTGAGCTCACAAAAGAAGTGATCGCATACCGTGCTATTTTTTCTAGACCTCACCATCGATTCGATTACCTTGAGTGTCCATTTGCCTACCAGATATATTTGATTAGGAGTGTGCATGTCGGGCAACCTTAGCATAGAAGAGAAATATATCGAATAGATCTTAATCAACCTTATGGATGAGAAAGTCATGTCCATTGGAATACAGGCCTCATCGACGGAAGGATTTCAAGCATCCCCCTTGACTATATGTTGATCTAGTCAAGAAGAGACTAAGAAAAGAAGAAATCACCGCAACGATATGGTGAATGAAAAGAAAATACTATCAGTCTTTCCTGACTACAACCCACCTCTGGATGGCACAGTTAGTCATGACAGTGGAACAACTCCTGGAAGGGCATGTCATCGAGTAAGTACTTCAGGAGTTCTCCGAGCCGGAGCCTCTGGCAAAGCAACAAGTCAAGGCATCTCAAGATAATCTCAAGGCCTTCAAAGTAGTGTTTCCTAGATTGAAGTGACTCGGGACAAGTCATAGGTGAGTGTTGGGGGCATGTTGTCCCTTGACTAGGTTTGGAGGAAACACTGGTCATGTTTGACCATTTTTGGGACTTCGATAGGATGGTTGAAGATGGAGCACATAGGCGAAGCGAAGACCACGAGATCTCACCCATTTTGTGGGCTTTTTGAGTATTTTAGGGTTTATGTAATGGGTATAGGATGTCATCCCATGGGTTTACCCATGCTTAAGCCTGTTTTTGTAATCTATAAATAAGTAGCTAGGGGATGTGAGTTAGAGGGATTAGTCATTGTTCGACTTAGTGCATGGTTGGTTGTCTTTGTGCACGAATGAGTTAAGTCTTGCAGAGTTCAGTGTAAGTGTTTTGTAGTGATTTGTGCAGACAAACTGTGTAAGGATTTGTTCTTTGATCCAATTCGTGAAGGAGGATCTCGCGAGGTGTGCACATATCTCCTATCCTTTTTGGAGTTGGATTTGTGTATTGGTCAATGTAAGAAGATTGGAAGATACTAATAAAGAAGAATAAGAGTTGGTGGATGTAGCCCCACACTGGGGTGAACCATGTATATCATGTGTTGGTCCCACACTGGGGTGAACCATGTATATCATGTGTTGGTGTGCTTTGTGCAATGTTGTTCATGTTATTTATGTATTTATTTTCTTAGGTCATTGTTCTTGATATATGATAGGTAGATCCATTGATGCTTAGTGATTGATGTGTAAATAAATGTTAGATATTCTCTAATGCTATTTTCTAAATCCTTAGATGTGTTTAATATTGATTACTACTGCGTCGATCTCTAAGTGGGGTTAATATACAACATGAATAAGAATTGTAACTTAATTCATTTTATTGGCTAAGTGTTATGTTGAAGTGTGTAATGACATATCTGTGTCCCAACTAGGTTGTAGACACCTGAGTCCTACAACTCCCCTACCTCTACCTTGGGTGAGACTTCATCTGTTTCGCAGGTGTTGCTGAAAGGGTTGGTAGTTAGGGTTTTGTTGGTGCACTGTTGAAGCGTTGAACCCTGGGTCTACCCTTGTGCCAACAGTGAGTGTCATCCGCCATAGTACCATCCCCTATTATTCTGTTGTGGTCATTGTCCTCAATAAATAAGGCATGTGGCACATGTATCCTGACTTTTATTTGCTCAACAAAATCACCATCAAAGACAAGTTTCCCATTGCTTTAATTGATTATATATTGGGTGAACTGAGTTGTGCTCAATACTTTACTAAACTTGATATATGTTCTGGATACCACCAGATATGTATGAAACAGGTTTGCATTCAGAATATGGTCTTTCGAACTCATGAGGCCCACTATGAGTTGTTGGTTATGCCCTTTGGCCTGTGTAATGCCCCCTCCACTTTCCAAAGTCTCATGAATCATGTCATACATACTTTTCTCTGTCCTTTTGTCTTATTTTTCTTTCATGATATTATTATCTATATAAAACATGGACAACCCATTTTTCCCATGTTGATAAAGTTTTCCATCTCCTTTCTCAGCACCAACATTTCCTCAAATAATCTAAATGTTCCTTTGGAGCCTCATAAGCGCAATATTTGGGTCATATTTTTGGAAAGTATGGTGTAAGGGTGGTTCCTAAGAAAATTGAAGCTATGAAGGATTAAACCCACACCAAAACTCTCAAATTTGTTAAGAATTATGGAAAAAATGAAACACCTATCACTGCTCTCCTTAAAAATTATTCTTCCAATTGGAATCCTACAACTAATCAAGCATTTTATTCTTTGAAAGTGGGTACGTGCACAACTCGTATCCTCTCCCTTTGAGACTTCAAAAATACTTTTGTACTAGAATGTGATATATCTAGGAAAGGAATTCGTACAATTCTCATGCAAGAAGGACGACTGGTAGCGTTCACTAAGAAACAACTTTTGGAGTGCCATTTCGGCCAATCAATCTATGAAAAGTAAATGTTGGCTATTTTTCATGTTGTGGATCTCCTATGTCCTTATCTATTGGGCAAATGTTTCCAAATTAAAATAGATCATCAGAGCCTCAAGCATTTTAAGGAACAACGAATTTCCTCTCCACATAAACAAAAATGGGTCACCAAGCTATTTGGATATGATTATGAGATAATAGACAAGAAGAGAAAATAAGATTTGGTTATATTGACACGTACAACAACCCTCCCAAATTGATATTTATTGTCAATAATAAAATCCAGGCCCCCTTTCTTTTTCAAAATTTTTCTCAGTTTGGTTTAATTTTTCTTGTAAACATGTTTATGATTATGATTTCAAACTTGACATTAATGCATTACATATTTTGACCTCTATATATATCGATGATGCATGTATTCTTTTGAATTTCATGAATTTTAACATGAAATTCAAAAAATCTATTTTTGAAATTTACCATATGGCATATTGCTTGTAAGTCGTTTTTGTAATTTTTAAGTCGTTCTAAAGGTGATCTTAATTGCAGTTGAAGGTCATTAACATCATGTATTATTTCTCTCTAGTGGTTTTGATCAAATTATTTTCATACATATTCCTAGTAAGATTAATTTGATGGTCTATTAATTAATTCTTCTTTCATCCTAAATTTTATTTCTTTCACTACATTATATCATTTAGATGAAAAATTAAAAGATTCTATTTCTTATTGAAATTTAATTAACTTTGTTATAATCTACCTTATGATCAAAGATACACTCAAGGATTCACATGTTAACTTGTGATATCTATTTTTATTGCAAAATGAACTTAGGAACAATGTAGAGACTGACTAATCATAACAACATTGTTGTTAATGCGATTAATATATTTCGACTTAACTCATGACTTAAGTGACTTTACATTTTGAATTTTCGGTTTTCCATATGACAGTTTTATTGTCATTTAGCTTGCTCCATGTAGTGAACAAGGACGTCCTCCATTGTCTCATAATAAATGTAAATTAATTTCCACGTCAGAATCAAAATAGAGTCTAAACTTCATGCATTTTAGTAATTTGAGTATTTTCAAGTCCTAAGAGTTTCATTTGACTATGGATGAGGGTTTGATGCTTTTGTTTCTACATTCAAATTTTTATTCCAGACTCTTGTTTTACATTCTTGAGTTATGTCAAGTGTTTTATCATGTATTTGATATCGAAATATGAACCTCCAGTGACTGAATTTAAAGAAGTGCATGAAGGATATTAGTTGGGAATGGTGGGATCTCATAAACCGGTTTGAAGGATAGGTGAATTCATCCTAGAACAAAGTATTAATTTCGCATAGTGAATTATGATCAAATGGTTGAGAATTTTTGGAAATTGACAAAACCACATTTCCAGAATGGGCCATTTTGCTTGACTCTCAAGTGGATTCTCCAAAACATAAAAAAATTTGGAGATATGAGGATTTTTTTGAACTATTTTTGCCTGAAATTTTTGTAGCCACCTTTTTGTATTAATATGAGATTCAAAACCAAAAGGGTCAAGGAAATACCCTAAGTTTCTAATTTCCTCAAAACCCAAATATAATCCCATAGAATGCAATCCCATAGTCTAATTTTTGAGGACTGTAGGAAAGAAGAGACTCGTCGGTTGCCTTATAAACCCTAGAGAGAACCACACCGCCCACAAGCACGACCTCTAAATAAGTCGAGGTTTGAACTCGTGATCTGCTTCATAGCACGAACACTTTAACAACACATCCATTGGCCACTAGACCAAACCCCTGCGACCATTTTGTAAACCTATATTAACAGAGAAGAAAGCGAGAAATTAAGTCAAAATTTAATTATAGGTTCAAGGAAAGTTGATTATAACTAATGGTAACTATTTATCATTAATTAACATCTTGTTTTATTTTAATTAATATCATATTAAAAGAAATATTTCTTTAATGTGATATTTTATCTTACATGAAATCTATTTTATTGAATTTTAGTATATGTCATGGTTAGTTTAATAATTTTTTATCGAAATCATTCCACTACATATTTTTGTTAACAATTTTCAAATCGTATGAACTATTTCTATGATTTCAAATGAATCCTAACCTTGAATTCAATATCACTTTTTTCCCCTCTTAGCACTTTTCTCTTGATTTGGATGAGATATTCATCTTGTCCCAATCAATATAGGATAGATTAGTTTTTCTTTATTGCTTTCATCCTAGATCAAAATTGCATTTGCATTGAGTCTCCTTTTGTAGGATCAAACTACAACGTGGCGTGGTTGATCCCTTATGTCAACCTAAGGGTTGTTTTCTTCCAAGATCGCAGTGAAAGGGGAAATCAAATATATCTTTTCTTGTTGATGGTAATCAAGAATATCACAAGTCAACGGTAAGAGTTAGAAAGTAATTCCTTCTCTTATTTTTGTTGATCAACGAAAGTGATAATATACATCAACAAATAGAAGATCTATTGTATATATCTTTGTACATATAAATTAACTTAGCTTACATTAACCATAGGTTAGTCTTAGGAAAAGGGAAAATAGAGACCCATTGAACCGGTCAGAATTACCATCTCAAATGGATAAGGATCTAATTAGGACCCTCACAAGGTGATCTCTTTATAATGTTGAATATGGTCAGTTTTGGCCATCAACATTTTTCATGCTAGAAGGAGTGCCTTAGATGAGTGTGAATGATAATTTAAGTCTTGTTTGAGCTATTGTTTTTAATTAATTCATTTCTTTTTAATAACTTCCTTTAAACTTCCCATATGGAGTTCTATATCTGATCACACATCAAGAACTCGAGTGAAGGTAGTTAGATACTTGAAAAAAACAAAGTTTAATGGTGAGTCTAATTCTTTTGCATTTCATAATGTTCATCAATTTATTTTGAATTGTAAAAAAATTGATATTGATTATGGTGTTATGTGAAGGATTTTCACTCTCGCCTTAACATGCTACGCCAAAGACTGGTGTAGATCATTTCTAGTTTCCGTTGTAGATATTTGGGGAAACATTTCTCGGATGTTCCTTCAAACTTTTCAATATTATAATTGTAATCAGGTTTTCCAAGAACTTGAGAACTTGTGCAAAATTGAAGGTGAATCTTATGAATATTTTCTTCTTAGATTCAAATTAATTTTCTTTCAATTTCAATCTGTTCATTTTCCTTCACTGTTTGAATTAATAGGTTGGTTTAGACATATTCTTTCACTTTCTTGTACCAATCATAATGAATCATAACGTATAAAGTTTCTTACTGTATTTTCTATTTTTGATGAACCAATTATTTCCTATGATATGGTTGTACCTATTGTAACAGTCAATTCAAAAATTACTAAGGAACTATTTCAGGAAAGCATAAATTCATCTAGTGAAATTATAACTCATTGTGAAATTGTTTCAATTCCCAATACAATTGGTGTTTTCCAAAATCATGGCAATTGTTTCATTAGGAGTAATATAACTAATATCTCTAATATCATTATTAGTATTTCTCAACTCCATATTTCACAATATCTATATTATTGTATTCAAGAAAGGAAAATATTTATCCAATCAAATTAATCCCTTACATGAAAGTGATATTTTTGTTGAGGAAAATGATGGAGAAATGGTGTTAGAAACTCAAGAACAGGTCCCTAATGATAATAATCACTCTGATAATAGAGAGACATTTATTTTTATCTGTTCCACTATACCCTAATATTTTTGTTGATAGAAAAGTTTTGGTAATGAGTTAATAGTTCCTCTTCACATAGATTGTTTTTACAAAATAGAGGGACTATCATAAGTCAAACATATTATAGATATTTCATGCATGATTACCAGAGTAATGAATCATTAATTGATAATTGTTTTGATAATTCTCATACATGTTCATCATCCTATTCTTTTGGTTATGAATCAAAGGAAAATAGTCAAGGTAGCGATTCTGAAATCATTTATGATAGTGATTTGTAAAATGAAAATATTGAGGAACTTCACCCTCGACTGATGGTTATGTCAAGTTCTTTTGTTTTCAATTCTCAATCTATATTTCAAGATGTAGCGTATCATTTTATTGATCATACTACAGTTGAACATCATATTGATTCCTCTCATAATGATTTCAAATTTCAGAAAATAAAGTCCATCCCTATCTATGATTCTCATGATATCACTCAAGTTCCTATTTCCTATCATGAACTTGGACCTGCTACACAAGTAGATTCTATTGTTAATTTTGATTACATTATTTCAGCTACTCCTTGTGTAAAAGAAATTCTTGTAAATAAATCTCTTCCATCCTGTAACATTATTGTACATAATACTAATATTTTCTTATCTACTCTCTTTTTAGATCTCCTCCAATATTTATTGAATATGCATCCTTAATTTTATGATCTAATAGATATATGCTTGGAGAATTGGTTAAAGCAGAATTTTCTTGTAAATAAAATTTTATGCTTTGTTTTATTAGTTTTTTTTTTTTTTTTGGTAAATAAAAGTGGATCCTTATATTAATACCAACTGAAAGCTTACAAAACCTACTGCCTACCAACATTCACAAAAATGCTAGCAGCAGAAGGTGGAATTGTTGGTGACCTTTTTACATTGTTTTTCATGGTTTTCCCCATAATACATTCTGTGATCAAGCACCCAACACTATCCCCCATGTGAGTCAGGGCTTTCCGCACCCGAATCTCCTCCCTTCAAACTTCGGTGTCCAGTAATTTTGAAAGGGGTCTAGCGCATGCTAGCCCCTCCCTTATCCTCCATCCATAACACCCTTCACAATGACCTAGGGAAAACTCTTCTGACCATGTCGGGATTTCACAATTCGAGAGTTCCCTATGCGAGTCACCACTACCTTCACAACCCCTGAAATTTCGATGCTTCAGATCTGACGGTTCAAATCCTTCCTCAATCAACGGTCCTGACTGAGTCGAGATTTCATGTATCGGGGCTTTCAGGTAGTTGGTTCCTCCACACTGTCGATTCCTGAAATGCCAAAAATATCCTTGACGCTCAGCGGTCTAGATTGCTTCCTTATCCATGACTGTGATCTTTTCACGATTTTGTGTATCGCGAGTACTTGCAAGTCTATCCCTTGACTTCTTCAAGTAACGACTCAGGGAAATATTGATTGGCTTCCACACATCCCTCTCTAATGGAAGGTCCTAATGATGTAAGGACTTCGCATATCGGGGATTTGGAATGCAGTCTCCACTGCTCGTCCAAACCTCTAACTCCCGTCTCGAATTATGACACATGTTTTCTAATGATGGATGGACCCGATGATGTCGCGACTCTGGATAATAGTTTCCTCCATGCTCAAGACTCCCGAAAGCCAATGTCCTGAAATTTTCTCTCATCAGAGCAGTGGGCCCAAATCAACAGTTTCGAGCACCTGTAGAATCAATGATCCAGAATCTCCCACAGTTTTCGCGACTTCATGTATCACGAATTAATGAAATTGGGAAACAACTACCACCATGCTCTGGACTCGTTAAATCCATTTTACCAAAATTCTTTGTCAGTTGTTTATCATCTGCGTTGTCTCTTACGGTCGCCCTCTCTCCTAAGATTCTAATCATTTATAACTTATAAGAATTACTGGGTGATCAAGGATGACACCTCAATTGGATTGGGGCCATCCAGTTAGGCATGCTCCTCACATTGGATCCAAAGGGGCGAGCTTTGTGACTGCCTGGAATTGTGGAGAATAATTTGTTCCATAGAGTCAACCCCAACATTGGCTAGTCTGTCCGCAACTTTTTTAGCACTCCATCGAATGTGTGAAGGGGTTAGAGTTAGAGAGGGTCTGAGAAGAGCCAGGAAGTTGTAGAGAGGGCCAAGAACGCACCAACTAGGTGTGATTTTCCCAGGATCTTGACGATTCACATTTTTTGTTGCCAAGTCTATTATGATTTTGGAATCTCCTTCAATGATAAGACAGGTGAGGTTTTGATCTAGTGCCATTTGCACTCCTTTGATGAGACCCCAAATTTCTACTGAGTTGTTGGTGTCGCATCCGATATTTTCTGTAATTAGGCTATGAATTTGATTGCAGTTGTTTCATATGACTGCTCCATAACCTGAGTGTCCTAGACTTCCTTTTGAAGTGCCATCAAAGTTGACTTTATGGAATCTGGTTTGGGGGGCACTTGAACTAAAGAGGATTTTAATATAGGCCTCAGGGAGGGTGGAATTTGTGAGAAAGTGAGAATCCCTTGGACAGACTAAGGGATTTTGAATATAGCGGGGGCTATCGAGGAGGGTGGGACTGTGAAAATGAGAATCCCCAAGAGTTAAGGAGAAATATCTCACTTGGAGCAGTGGGTAAGTCTTTCTGACTCCATAAATGAATATGAAGAGCTTCTCGGAGATGCGAGAGGATTGCATTCCAGAGGAGGGAGGGACGAGAGGGCTGGGAGTGAAAGATTATTATGTTCCTCTCTTTCCATAGATGCCAAACTATGAAGCCTATTAAGAGTTTCCATGTTCTGTTTAGGATACAACTTTTAAAGCGGTTGGAGTCCCACTCCTTGATTGTGCTTGAGATCCTATTGTTTAACTCTTTTGGTTCTTCTCATGAGTTGAGTGGCTTGTTTCTAGATATCCTCACTGAATAGGAAGTTGTTTAGGAGGTGCTCCATGGTTTCTTTTTAGAGATGGAAGAGATGTCAAATCGAGGAGCCAATGAGACCTCATTTTTGTAGATTTTCCTAGGTTAAGATCTTGTTCTATAGGAGAAGCCAGAGGAATGTAGAGATTTTGGGCCATAGTTTTGATTTCCAGATTGTTGTCCAAATGTTATCTTTTTGAAGATTTTGGAATTTCTCTTGTAGAGCATACCCCTCTTTGAGAGTGAAGCTATCGTGAGGTGTGTATCCCCATCTGAGAATGTCTGGGTCTGTGCTTTTTCGGATTCACCTTTGGGATGTTGCTTGAGTCCTGTGCTGCAGATCACATTCTAATGCAACTTGGAGCTCCTGATGGGTTTATTTCCATCTTCACCAAGGAGAGTTATTAGGAATATCAATCCACAAATATGCTACATTAAGAGTGGTGATATCTTGTATGTGATTGGCATAGAATTGTAGAGTTTCTTCTGATTGAAGGGGTGGAAATTGCTGCCAGGAATCGATCCAGAATAGGGTATTCTGGCCATTGTGAATTTCCAAGAAAGCATATTCCTGAATGAGTGGCCTATTTTTACAGGCCCCATTCCAGATGTTGGAGCCTTGAATTCTCTCCCCCATTCTTATAAGACGACTTTGATGCATGTTTGGGGCATATTTTCATTTCAAAATTTTGGCCCAGATCTCCACTGGAGTTTTGAGCCATTTGGACCAAATTATTCCTCCCATGGTTTTGTTTAATTTTCCAGGGTCACGGAGGCCCGATCGATCTAAAGATTTAGGCTTGCATACCTTGTCACAACTGACGAGGGCCCATTTTTTTTCTGGATTGTGTCCATGCCAGAAAATGTTTCTTTGCAGATTTCTTATTTTCTTTATGATCGAAAGGGGGGCATCCAGGGTTGAGAAGAGGTAAGAAGGGATGTCTTGAAGGACTGAATTTAAGAGAAGGATTATGGCTGGATGGTTGAGGGATCAAAAGGTCAAAGTGATGAGTTGATTCCAAACAGAGAGTAGGAGAGAGTCCCAGGAGATGTTTTTGGCTGTTGAATCAGAAAGAGAGAGTCCCAGATAGTGCGAGGATAGAGTGCAAACAGTGGTATTCATAAGTTGAGAAAGGTGTTGTTGGATTTCTATCGGAGTGTTAAAGAAGAAAATATGTGATTTGGAAAGACTAAAGGTGGTGCCAGAGGCTTCACTGAAATTTGCGAGGATGGAACTTAGTTTATTTGCTTCTTGCATAGTGGGGGTGTTCATTAGCAGTGTGTCATCAACAAATTGTCTATGGGAGGCTGTTGGTTGTAACCCATGAAGAGGGAGGCCTTGGAGGGATCCATTTTGAATTGAGGTCTTGATATAGCATCGTAGGCCCTCAACCATAATGAAAAATAAGAAAGGGGAGAGAGGGTCTCCTTGTCGTATTCCTCTTGAGGGGGAGAAGGGTTGAGAAGGGACTTCATTGACGAGGATTTAGAAAAAGGTTGAGGAAATGAGGTTCATTATCCAATAAATCCAATCCTTATTGAAACTAAAAGACGAAAGAAGAGCTCTCATATACTGCCAGCTTAATTTATCAAAATATTTTGAGGGGTCAAGTTTTAGAGGCATACCTAGAGTGCGGGTGCATTTGAGCGAGTGAATGATTTCATGGAAAAAAATTACATTGTCCATAATTTCCCTTCTTTCAACGTAACCTGTTTGCTCCTTGGAAACAATGAAGGGGAGTATGGGCTTGAGTATTAGAGCTATGTCCTTGGAGATGATTTTATAGATCACATTGCAGAGTGCTATGGGTCTGAAATTCTTCGGGTTTGTTACTATTTATTCTTTGGGAATTAGGGTGAAGAAAGTGGCATTAAGTGATGGAAGAAATTTTCTTGAGCTGCGATATTCCTCCACCAACTGCCAGACTTCTTTCCTTAACATTGTACAACAAGAATGGAAGAATCATGTGGTGAATCCATCCATTCCTGGAGCCTTGCCTATGGGTAGATACTGAATAGACTAATCCACTTTTGTCTGTGTTATTGGGATCATGAGAGCTTCATTCTGCTCCTGGGTGATAATAGTTGGGATGTTTTGGGTCACCTACTCAATTGTTGAGGAGAGGTCCACCATTGGTTCTATGAAGAGATCCTTGTAGAAATCTGACAACTCGTGTGAAATTTCTTGGTGATTTAATAGGGTGTTTCCTTAAGGGTCCTCCAGCTTCATAATGCAGTTGATTAGGCATCCATAGATTATGGATCCGTGGGAAAATTTGGTGTTTTTCTCTCCCTCATTGAGCGATTGGACCCGAGATTTTGATCTCCACAAGATTTCTTCCTTCTTGTGTCTTTCTTCCAGTTGCCTTTTGATTTCACTCTCCTCCTCCTGCTGAGTGAAGGTGTGTCCTGAGAGAATGAATTGCCTTTGAAGATCCTCTAGTTTTTGTTCTAGCAGTTTTCTTTCCCAGAAGATGTTCCCAAAGACTTACTTGTTCCATCTACACACCTACTGTTTAAATTATTTGAGCTTTTTCTGGAAGCAATACATTTTTGTACCCCCCTAGTTTTCCACTGTGCTCCACCACTGATGGGCTAGCTCCTAGAAATATGGATGGACAAGAAAAAAAAATTCACATCTGAAGGGTTTTAACTTGGGGGTGGCGATAGTGTCTACCCATAGCTAAAGTAGCCAGTGATCCGAGATTGCTTTTGGGAGGATGTTGGAATATACTAAGGTTCCTTCCAAAAGGAGAGTTTCTGAAATGAGAAAGCAATATAGACTACATGCTATTTGTTGGTGACCTAATCTTTTGTTGGTCCAGGTGTAGGTACCATTGTTGTTCTCTATGTATACCAGTCCGAGGTTCTCTATGAGTTCCTGGAATTTTGCGTTGTCCTGCTCCAGGAATTCCCCCCCCCCCNTATTGAAGTCCCTATGATCCATAGTTTTCCCTTGGCTAGAGAGACTAAGTACGCAAGACTTTCAAGTAAGAGATCTTTGTCCTGGCTGTTTTACGGTCCATAAGAATTTGTAATCATTCCCTCCTTGTCTGATCCCATGGCTCTGTAGTGCGTTGTGATGGTATTTGGAGTGGAGAAGCCTTGATCTAGGATGATTGTGGTGGGATTCCATAGGATGTCCAAGCCTCCTGAAGCTCCCTTTGAGTCTGTTTTATAGGAGCTACAGTTTCACCAACATCTTTGGAGGATGTCTTCTGCAATTTTCCCTGCACATTTTGTCTCTTGTATCAGGAGTATATCAGGGTCTTCCTTTTTGATGTAGTTTAGCAGAATCCTTTACTTGGATCTTCCATTTAGACCTATGATATTCATAGTTAACAATTTATTGGGTGGGAGAAGGAGCTCTCAAAGAGCCTTGGAATCTATCCTGAGTTGATCATATAGTTTCCTGCCTCCTTTATTAACTGTTGATTCAATTTTCTGCCTCACCGATTGTTTTATTTTGGATGTTTTCTTCGATCTTGGTTTGGGCCTATGTTGATCCCCAAATTGGATGTAGCTCCTGCTGATGAATCCATAAATACCTTGTGAAATTTCCTAAGTTGGTCCTTTGGTAAGGTTTGGAGATCCTTCTTATTGAGTGCCTCTTCTAACCTGTCTAGGTCTATTTCAACTAGGTCGTGCTCATCCATTTCCATGATTGTGTATTCTTCTCTTACTGGTTCTTTTCTTGAGGTTGGGTGAGTTTGCAGGTCTGCATGGATTGTTGGGGCCCGATGCATTTGTGTCTTCTGATCTTCCTTGTGCTTGCTGAGATCCTCCCCCGCAATATTGTGGGGGTTTTCCACCTCTTCTGTCTCTGGAAGGTGGTTAAGGGTATCAAATGAATTGTTTTTCTAGTTATTTTTTCCATTGATTGTTGTGGATTTCTTCTGAGCTTTTCTTCTTCGAGTGTGAACCTGGGTGAAACCTTCCTTAGGTTTTTCATATGATTCCTTATAGGGGGGGTCATTTAAAGGGAAATCTCTGAAGAGATGCCCATGTTCATGGCACTTTCAACATCTGAAAGGGATGTGTCCATAGTCCAAGGTTTGGGCCCATTCCTCATCTTGGTATTCTAAGGTGACTATACCTGGTAGATCTTTGGAAATGTTCATATAGACACATATCCTTGCACAAGAGGTGTATTTTCTCTGCTTGGTAGCTTCAGAGGATTTGACATATTTACCCAGGGTATTGCCTATACCCATTAGAATTTTCTCTAACCAGAACTCTTGAGGGAGGGAGTAGAGGTGAATCCATACCGGTGCATATGTAAAGTTTTCCTTTTCTGGGCTGAAGAGGTTCGTCCAAAAATAGAGGAAAAGGCTGGATGAGTTGTAGAAATATGGTCCCCCTTCAAAGATCATGCCCTTTTCCTCCAGGTTGTAGAATATTACTGTAAAGAATCCTTTGGAACTTAGTTGGAGCTCATAGTCTCCCTTAGGGCTCCACCACGTCTTGATCTAGCGAGCTAGGTCCTTTTCTGAGGGCCAAAGACCTAGGAACTTTCCTATGAGGGTGTGGTCTCTCATGAACTGTGTATTCTCTCCTATCCTGGTGGTTTTGATAACATATCTCGGCGAAACTGAGGCTTGGGGGATGCATTTTCTCGGAATCCAGGCTCGAGATTCTTTTGGATTGAAGGACTCAACATCCATGTCTGGTTCTCTGCTAACCTCCATTTCTTCTTGCAGATATTGGTCTTGTAGGTGCAGAGGTGGCTCAAAGGATGGACGCCACGCTCGGGAGTTCCCCAGATCGTCTGTTCCAATTCTTCTGAAGCGGTCAGGGTCGCAGAGCTGAGGTGGTCATTGCGAGTAGAGGGAGTCAGAGGTCATCTAGGCAAGTAGGAGACAGGAGCATGTAGAAAACCCTAAAATTTGTAGAGCTCAGACCTTTTCACAATTCATGTATGCCCAATTATGATATTTTTTTTATTAGGTATTAATGTTTATAATAGATTTAATTTTTCTTTTAGTAAATTAGTAATATTTTTATTTTTACTATTACTAATTTGTTATATGTACATATGTACATGTATCAAACACCTTGCATGGCTTCACTGGAAATATGACTATACTTAATCATATTTCCCTCCTAAATTTAGAGTAATAGTAGGTCTAGTTTAGATTAAGTTTGCTTTACTTTAATTCTAGATTCAATAAAATGATGATCTTAGGCGTATATGAGCTTCATTAAACGTGCAATGTTTTCATGCTTTTATATTTATCATAAGAAGAGGTTATTCCTTCAAGGTAAGTCTCATACACTGATTTTCATCCTTTACTTTTTCTTTGTGATTTTAGTTGCAGTATTGTTTTATTATTATCCGATTTAGGCTCTGTTTTCCAGGTCTTCAAAAACATTCTACCACCTTTGATGGATTGGAATTCACTATCCTCACTTCACGTGCTAGGCGAGACAATGATGATGATGATCCAATTACAAATAAGCTAAATTAAAGAGTTTCACAAACTATACATTGCCATCATTTAATGTTTTCATAAGACTAATCTTTTTTACATAATTGTTAAAGACTTTTTCATGAAGGCTTAATTTTTCCATGGAAATGGATATTCTAATTTAACTTGATATTTTAATCGTTGTTCTTGTCTAGTTTTTGGATTTTATGTTTGAATAAAAACCCAACTAGTTGCAGTTTGGAAAAATACAATTAATCAAAAGATCTCAACTTAAGTAAGATAAACATGCTTATCTCATGTTCACTCTTCCGTTGAGATATATTGTTTTCCTAGTTGAGGTTTATTTTCAGATTTGTCTTTTTATGTATCTCTCCTTTCATTTTTTTTCATTTTCTTCTTTTTCATGATTGCAACTTTCTAACTTTTTTTTTTGATTGGATTTATTTTATAGGAGAATCTTTCCTACCTAACATTGGTTGACATCCATAGGGAAATCTTGACTCTCTCTCCTTTTTTGACAGGATTTCATTTATCTAAAGGTCATTTTTATCAATTTTTCACTTTCTTTCATACCAATTGTTAGCCATGGGGAACATTAAGATATGTCTCAAGTATGATAAGTTCACCGTTATAAAGGAATGAACCATCTGTAATATTTTCTTTCAATCCATCCCATACCCCTCAACATTAAAATTCCTCTATTTTCGTAGACAATGAGAACACTAGTAAGGTCAAACTTAATTGGAATTGCATCCAGTCCTTTAAGTAAATAGTCTCTTGTACCACCTCGCCCTCTTCACCCAATTAATATAAAGAAATTCTTCAAATATTTTTTTCAAAACGGTGGAAACAATACAGTTGAAAGCACATATGTGTGGGAAATGTGTGTAAATCCATTGGGGTACTGAAAAGACTCACTGGTAGCGGGTAAATGCACACATTGTACTAGGAAAATGCTCACAACGAAGCAATATGAGGTAAAGAGGTAATTTTTAAATGGATGTGTACTAACTTTTAATAACCTCCTAGAAATTTTTGTTGTTCAATAGTAGAGATGTAATTAAAAGTTAATGAAAATTCCCTATTTTTGGATTCACTGTCTTGGAATTAGGCCTTCAAGTACTTTCGTATTTAAAATCTTATTTTACTTTGATTTTATTTTATGTGGGACCCTTGTAAATGGTGTTGTGTGCGAGAAATGTTTAAACACTTTCATTTCAATATTTGCTAACTTTTGTCCTATTATCATAATTAGAGATAGTTTCTTTGTAAACATGCCTTTTATTTTGATTTCAAATGGACATTAATGCATCATATTTTGACCTCTATCTATATCGATGATGGATGTATTCTTTTGGATTTCATGAATCTTAACATGAAATGAAAAAAAACCATTTTTGAAATTTTCCATATGGCATATCTCTTGTAAGCCGTTTTCGTTGTTTTTAAGTTGTTCTAATGGTGATCTTAATTGTAGAGTAAAGTTCATTGGCATCATATATATATATATATATATATATATATATATATATATATTGTAAGTAAGTATATATATAAAAAGCCTTTCAGAGCCAAAAATTACAGTATCACCAAGTTTGTCCGAGGACTGTAGTTAATGAATTTCCCTATAGGGAAACCAATTCATCCAGCCTTCCAAATAAAAACCCCAAATTCAGATAACGGTTTTAAACAACTAGAACAGAATTGTCCCATGGGGAAACCGATTCGTCCAGACTTCTAGACCCTCTAGGAGAGACGTATGACTTACAAAAAGAAAATTAACTGAAAGTACAGGTGTCAAAATATAAACATACCTAACAACAGGCCATGCAGTCTCACACCTGTACAGATGTTGTGGATCAGGCAGCCGACATGTTGCATGCCACATTATCTAAAGTATGCACCTAGAGAGTTGAAGCCGAGCTTGTTATCGTGTTGTCCATTGCTGACATTTGGAGATCCGGAAACAAGACCATCGTTGAGGTCCCTGGTGCACTGGGTGCATATTCTCTGGAGTGTCAAGAGCCATGCAGAGAGGAGAGAAGTTGAGGAATTTTTGTCCCCTTCTTGTCTAGTATTTCCAAGAGAAACCGCAGGTCGTCCACCTCCTTATGAACCTCGAACGCCAAGTCTTGCAGAATTGCAAGGTTGTCTTGGAACTTTATAGAGGTGGCGCAATCCGAGCAAGAGTGGGGTTGTTACTGAGCTTTCTCCCAGTGGATGGAGGTGTCCTTTGATGGAGACTAGACTAGTGGCGAGTGCACTGGAGGTGGCGCAGGAGACGAATTCTTGGGAAAATTGGGTGGGACGACCAAGGAAGGCTACGAGGAACAGTAAACTTTTGACAATGGCCCTGGGAAAAATCCCAGTGAGTTCCCCAGGAGGTCAGACCACTCAACTCAACAATCCCAAGGTGAGGAAAGAGGTGGGAGGCCACTTTGATTATGACAGGATTGACCAGAGGAGGAGGGAGACGAAGGGGGTGAGTTGGGCAAAGGTGCATGGGAAAGATGAGGCCAAATGGCCATGTTAGACCTGTTTTGGTACCAGGTTGAGCCCCGTTTGGATTTCCCCCGCAGTCGAGGCATGGTCAAAGCAAGGAAAATGTAAGAAAACACAGAGAAATGGCAAGCATAATAGGTAAGCACCAGGGAAGAGTGTAGACTGCATGATGGTTTTGGTGAGAAGACAAACAAATGATAAACCCATCAGTGAGCGCCATGATACGAATACTGTTGGAGAAGGAGGATGCACACGCGCAAAGCTGACCACAACAATGGAGACTCCATAGTTTGGATAAGGAAATAAAGTAGAGTGCACTTGAAGCATTAATGGCACGTTGGTAAGAGTGAAGGTTGCGTAAATTCATGGTGTGAGAGGAGGGGATATGCATGCCCTAATATCATCCCCTCTATCTTGACACATGTTCTTCACTAACACCCCATCTAAGGGGCATCATATATTATTTTTATCTAGTAGTTTTCATCACATTATTTTCATACATGTTCCTAGTAAGATTTCTCTTGATCTATATAATTTGATGGGCTACTCATTAATTATTCTTTCATCCTAAATTTGATTACTTTCACTACATTATATTGTTTTGATGAAAAATTAAAATATTATATTTCTTATTGAAATTAAATTAACTTTGTTTAGTTTACATTACAATCAAAGATAGGCTAAAGGTCTCATGTGTTAAATTGTGATATCTATTTTTATTGCAAAATGAACTTAGGAGCAATGTATAGACTCACTAATCATAACAACAATGTTGTTAATGCCATTGAAATATTTTGACTTAACTCGTGATTTAAAAGACTTTACATTTCAAATTTTGGGTTTTCCTTATGGTAGTTTTATTTACATTTACCTTGATCCACATAGTGAACATGGTCTGAAATTAACACATTTTGGTAATTTGAGGATTTTCAAGTACTGAGGATTTCATTTGACTATGGATTTGATTCTTTTGTTTATGCATTCACATTTTTATTCCAGAATCTTACTTTACATTCCTCAGTTATGTCAAGTGTTTTATCATGTGTTTCATATCCAAATATGAACCTCCACGGACTAAATTTATAGAAGCGCACAAAGGCTATTAGTTGGGAATGGTGGGATCTCATAGATGAATTTGAACGATCGGTGAATTCATGCCAGTAGTAATTTCACATAGTGAATTATGAACAAATGGTTGAGAATTTAGGGAAACAGACAAAAACCCATTTCCAGAATGGGCCATTGTACCTGACTGATGAGTGGATTCTTCAAAACACAATAATTTTTTAGACATGATGCATTTTCTTGAACGTATTTTCTTAGAAATTTTTGTAGTCGCCTTTTTGTATTAATATGAGATCCAAAACCAAAAGGCTAAACGAAATACCATGGTCTAAGTTTATAATTTCCTCAAAATAAAAATATAATTCCAAAGACTGCAATCCCATGCTCTAAAAGGTTGGTTGGTTCGAGTTTTTAATGGGGTTTCATGGCCACAATTTACAGGTAGCTAGAGCTTTCGCTCTTAGTTTTGATGAAAATGTAGCAAAAAAAATTGTGGACATCGAAATACAGGGAAACAAAACCATGATTGCAGGGACTACACATTTACTATTAAAAAATGAGTTTTGGTTTAAATACATGGAGACTAAAGGTAATTCCTGGGAATACTTTTTAGTGTAATACAGAATGGCATATGACCCAAAAGGTGTTAAATATAATGTAACCTCAGTAGGCTAACTATACACTGCCAGCTATCCTAGCCAACTGTACTTTCTATTCTTGTTTTGCTTGAGCCTATTTAGCTCAGTTATTTCCCTTTGCATTGTACTAACTTCTTCATATCTTCTTCTTATATTCTAATATACTGTTTTTCTGTTCTATTTTTTCTCTCTGCATTTCTTGCTTCACAATTTATCATGGTATCAGAGCTACAGTAGTAAGCCTCTTCATAGAGGCTGGAGAGAAACACGATCCTCAAATAGCACAGAGCTTACACGGATCTTGAGAGCATTCAACACAGAATTTTCACAAGGCTTAGAGAGATTTCCATCATACTCTCGAAATATCCTCACAGGAAACTTCCACGAGGAAGCAGATTGTCATACGCTCAAAAGATCAGCGTAAGAGGCTCACGCGAGGTCGCAGATCATACTACGCTCGAAAGTTTCAAGGAGCAGAAACACGAGAAGTAAGCAGAGACTGAGAAGGAAGAAATAGTAATGAGTCTTGCTCAATTTTCAAAGAATCATCAAAGATTCATGAAGAAGAGCTGCAGGAGGTGGGAACTCTTGAAGAATTTAAAGCATTTGTTCAAATTCGTGAAAGAAATTTGCAGAAGGAAGAATCATTTGAAGCATTTCGTAAATAGCTCAAATCTGTCAAAGATTGTAGCAGAGAACAAAGAACTCATGAAATTCTTTCAAATCTTCGAAAGATTCACATATTTTCTTCCGCAGGAGAAAATTCCTTCAAATGCAGCAAAGATCGTGTCTAAGGAGCAAAGAACAACTGTCGCAGCAGTAAGATCCATCATTCGAAAAGATCTAAGGCGGAAATCCAGTTCAGAAGGGACGAGGAGAGCGCGAAAAAGGCGAAAGAATTTCAACCGTTAGATAGATCTTGCGCAGAGGAACGACAACCGTTGGATCCATGAGAAAGTGCATGAGGTTTAGTCCTCCGGAGTGTCAAGGAGAAATTCAACTTGCGAAGTCACGAAATCATCTGGTCCATCCATCAAGAGACACGTGGTGACATCTTGGCATTTCGCTGACTTGCAAGGTGTAAAGGTCAGAAGACTGCCATGAGAATTTGCGAATTGAGAAATCACGAGTTATTCTGGACCATTGGATCGAGATAGATCATGAGCCATCAATCTTATCCCATCGCAAAATCGGTGATCAAGAGTTGGACGAGCGAAGGAGACTGCTCTCCAAAACCCCGATACGCGAAATTCCGACATCATAAATCGTGAAATCTCGAGAGGAATGTGAGCCGTCCATCTCAGAGGACAGGTGGCAGTAGATCCAAGTGCCATCATTTTGACATTTCAGAGTTTAGGACATTGGAGGTCTTGTTTACAAAAGGTCACAACACTTTACGGCGAAAGTCCCGAAATCCTGAAAAGATCACAGTCGTCCACTCGTTCAGACACGTGGCGGAGATCGAGGAAACCATCGACATATCGGCTACCGAGGTTTCAAGTTGACAGAGAATTTGGAGTCACAATTCGTGAAATTTAAAAACTACGAGGACCGTCCATCTTTCGGGGATGCATGGCATCAATCCAGGATCTCAGGAAATTTTCTGAAAAAGTGATTTCGGCAAAATCGGTAATTTGGACTTCATGTTTTGGAAGCGCAACGTGACGAGGAATCACGAGTCGTGAAATACCGACTCCCAAGATCTCTATAAGATCTGGATCGTTAAATTGTCCAAAGACAAATTTCGGCATTTCGGCATTTGAAGTCCCAAAATCACAAAAGGAGGATATTGAAACTCGACATATCGGGGATCCTGCAGACAGAGGACCAGGCCACTTCGCATCACGAAGTCCCAATTCATGAAATCATGAAAACTCTTTCGAGAAGGGCCTTTCCAGCATATTTTTCATTTCGGAAATTTGAAAGAGAAAGAACCAGAAAATCCCGTAGCACTTTAACATCAAGGCACGTGGTCAGATTAATCGGAAACTAAGGGCCAATTCAAGGCCGATAAGGTCTCTTCAGCAATCGACAATCGGCGTTTCGGCAATCGGAAGTTGGAGAGTTCAAAGGTCTCGTCTAACGGAGTTTAGAAACCACTGCAAATTACACACAGGAGACAGGTAAGTAAGATTTTTTTTTTGTTTTGTTGAATTCTTTAAAAAAAAACAAAAACATGGCAATGTCTAGCAATTTAGGACCAACTCAAGGTCCGATTCTTCTTGGAAAGAACTATGAGTTCTGGTCTCTTCGGATGAGATCCTTTTTGCAAGCACAAGAGTGCTAGGATCCAGTGGATCATGGATATGTGGAACCAGATCCAGCAGACCTGTCCACCATGAGTAATCAACAGAAAATTGCTCAGGCAACGCAGAGAAACAACGAAAATAAAGATAAATTTTGGATTCAAAATTCTTTGGATGACTCGATTTTCCTAAAAATCACAGGCACTGGTACTTCAAAATAGGCATGGGACATCCTTAAATCTTCCTACCAAGGAAATGACAGGGTCAAAACAATTAAACTGCAAACCTTGAGAACGCAATTCGAGACTCTAAGGATGACAGAGTCCAAAAATGTGGATCAGTTCATGACCAGAGTCATGGGCATCGTAAACCAGATTAGACTGACTGGTGAAACCATCACTGATCAACGAATTGTTGAGAAAAACCTCAGAAGTTAACCAAAAAAATTTGAAATGGTTGTAACAACAATCCTTAAATCCAAGGATCTGTCAATTTTTTCAATTGATGAATTAATTGGTTCTTTGGTGACACATGAGACCAAACTGCATCTCACAGATGAGTCAATCGCTAATGCTTTCAAAACTCAATTCTCCTTCAATAGAGGGAGAGGCAGAGGAATAAGAAGAGATCACCAAGGAAGAGGGAGTATTCATATAAATCCTCATTCCAGTGGAGGACACGGACAACAACAACCGAATCAACACTTCCAAGCACAAAGACAACAAAATCAACCTCAGAATTTATAGCCTCAAAGAGGCAAAGGGAGAAGATCAAATGAGAAATCAGGCATACAATGCTATTACTGCAAGAATTATGGGCACTATGAATCTGAATGCAGGAAGAAGCAAGAAGATCAGCTCTCAGGCAGAGCACATGTGTCAAATCACACGGGAGAAACCTCAGGAGGTATGTTTCTCTCATGCCACAAGACTGAAGAACAACCTAAAGATCTGTGGTTGCTGGACAGTGGATGCAACAATCACATGACAAGTAACAAATATTTACTTTCATGCATTGATTCTTCAATATCATCTGATATTACACTTGGAAATGATTAATTAGTCAAATTTCAAGGAAAATGAACTATTCCTATTCTTACTAAACAAAATGTAAAGAAAGACATAAACAATGTCTATCATGTTCCAGATCTGAAACATAATTTGCTAAGTGTAGGAAAACTCATTGAACATGGCTATAAGGTACTTTTTGAGGGAGCATCTTGCAAGATATATAACAAAATCCCAAGCAGAAAATTAATTTTTGAAATCCATATGAGTCCAAATAGGATGTTTTCCCTTACCCTCAGAACTGCAAATCTGAGTCAACCATATGCACAAAGTGCATCCACCTTGAATGAAACTATGGTTTTGCATACAATATTTGGACATCTACCATTTAAGAGTCTAATTCTTCTTCAGAAGAACTCCATGGTCAAAGGTATTCCTATATTTAAAGAGCAAATTCCCCCATGTGAGTCTTGCATACTTGGAAAACATAAGAGAACTAGTTTTCCACAGCCTTCCAATCAAGCCAAACAACATATTGAACTTGTTCACACTGACCTATGTGGACCAATGAAAACAAAGTCCATAGGTGGCACCTTTTATTTTCTAACATTTATTGATGATTTCAGCAGAAAAATATGGATCTATTTTCTCAGACACAAGTCTGAAACCTTTGCAAAATTCAGAGAATTCAAGGCAGAAGCTGAAAAACAGAGTGGCAAATATATCAAAGCACTAAGGTCAGACGGAGGAGGAGAATACAACTCCATAGAATTTGCAAATTTCTGCAAATCATAAGGCATTATCATGCAAACAACAGCCAGGTATACTCCACAATAGAATGGAGTGGTTGAAAGGAAAAATCAGACAATAATGAATATGGCAAGAACACTTCTTAAAGAGAAAAGTTTGTCAAATACTTTTTGGGCTGAAGCAGTACCATGCTCAGTTTATCTCCTAAACAGATCTCCAACCACAAGTCTAAAGATTAAAGTCCCTCAAGAAGCATGGAGTGGGACAAAGTTCAATGTTGTGCATCTAAGGACATTCGGATGCATAGCATACGCTCACATACATTCCAAATTAAGGAAAAAACTTGATGACAAAAGTGACAAATGTATTTTCACTAGATATAGTGAAACATCTAAAACTTACAGGCTTTACAATCCAATCACCAAGAAACTAATTCTCGGCAGAGATGTAAAATTTCTGAAAAATCAATTCTGGAATGATTCAAAAAATCAGCAAATGGACAACCAAAATCCATTGCTACCAAGTTCTGAAAATGTAGAAAATTCGGACAACAAGTACCTCAAACTATTCTTCTAAGATTGCAAGTACAAAGACAACCTGAAAATTCTCAGGATAACTCAACTTCTAGCAGAGAATTATTCTCTGAATCACAAAATTAGAGAACTCGAAGTTTGAGAGAAATCCATCAGCAATTGGATGACTTTGAAGAACATAACCTTTTTTCTTTAATGTCATGTCAACCTACATCTTTTAAGGAAGCAACTAAGGAGCCACATTGGATTCAATCCATGAACCAATAAATTGACTCCATTAAGAAGAACAAGACATGGGATCTTGTTGATTTTCCAAGATACAAGAAGAGTATTATTGTCAAGTGGGTTTACAAAACTAAACTCAATGAAAAAGGGCAGATTGAAAAACATAAGGCAAGACTTGTTGCCAAAGGATTCTCACAACAACCTGGTACTGATTATGGTGAAACTTTTTCTCCAATAGANNNAAGTATACCAGATGGATGTCAAGTCAACATTCCTGAATGGTTTCTTAGAAGAAGAAGTTTACGTCGATCAACCACCTGGATTTGAAGTCCAAGAGAAGCCAACCAAAGTATATCGGTTGAAGAAATCCTTGTATGGCTTAAGGAAAGCTCCAAGAGCTTGGTACAACATAATTGACACTTACCTAGTCCAAAGTGGTTTCAGCAGAAGTCAAAATGAGCCAACTCTTTACACCAAAACAGATCACCACGGCAAAATTTTGATTGTATGTTTATATGTTGATGACATGATCTATACGGGAAATCTTGACTTAACAGATTTTAAACATGTCATGCAATCTGAGTTTGATATGACAGATCTTGGCATAATGAAATATTTTTTAGGGATTGAGGTTCATCAATCAACCAAAGGCATTTTTGTCTATCAACAAAAGTATGCAGCAGACATCCTCAAAAGATTTCGCATGGAAGAATGCAATCCAGCAGAAACCCCCATACCACTAGGCACAAAATTGAGCAAGAAAGATGAAGGACCTATAGTGGACTCTACCTTGTACAAAATTTTAGTAGGCAGTTTGTTGTATCTTACAGCAACTAGGCTTGACATTATGTATGAAGCCAGCCTTGTTTCCAGATTCATGGAATCCCCCAAAGATTCTCATTGGAAAATGGTGAAACGAATTATGAGACATGTTGCAAGAACTCTCAATTTCGGCTTATGGTACACTAAATCTGATAGTAATCAACTTTCTGGTTACATAGATAGTGATTTTACAGGCAACCTAGATGACAGGAAAAGCACATCTGGACATGTTTTTCAACTGGGAACGAACCTGATCTCGTGGGCATCAAAGAAGCAACCAATGTTTGACACTCGTTTTCATTTTATACGCGAGCTAGTCAATAATGGTGATATTGCACTACAATTTTGTGGTTTTTGAGATCAGCTTGTTGATATCTTTACAAAGCCACTAGGAAAATCGGTTTTTGATTTTCAGAGACAACACTTAGGTATAATCAAGGCTGATATCCGTAACTGTTGAGTTTAAGAGGGAGTGTTAAATATAATGTAACCTCAGCAGGCTGACTGTACACTGCCAGCTGTCATGGCCAGCTGTACTTTCTATTCTTGTTTTGCTTGAACCTATTTAGCTCAGCTATTTCCCTTTGCATTGTACTAACTTATTCATATCTTATTCTTATATTCTAATATATTGTTTTTCTGTTCTATTTTTTCTTTCTGCATTTCTCGCTTCACAATTTATAATAAGGTATGTTGCTTTTTTCAAAGTTTTAAGGGCACTCTTTGTGTTATATAACTTGTAACAAACGTTTTAGTCTCGTCTACAATTATCACTTCGGATTGCTCATGGTATTATTAAAATTCTGGTTGAATTTCATGGAGGATTCCCGGAAGAATTTTATTGAAAGAAAAAAATTCGTAGAAACCCTAGAACTAGTCGGTCAATCTTAAGACTTTGATGCAGAGTTTGATTCTACGGTTAATGACAACAATCTTCTTCAATTTCGAGCTACTGAAGGAACACTACAATAAATCACGAGCAGCATGAGTATAAAATCGAATTTAGACCTTCAACCTTAGCATTAAATTTAAAAAAAAAAAAAAAATCATAAAATCTCGTTATTGAATTTTCCCGTTTCAATCTTCAGGTCGTGACTTGACAAAGAAATCAGTCCAGGAAAGCTTCAAATGTTTTCTTTCTCTTAATTTCATTATAAACCTAAAGCACTAGAGGAAACTTCTCTTCTCAAAGATCAATCTTTACCTTCTATTGAGAAATTTATAGAGGAAAAAGCCTAAGAATGGTTCAAATATGGAAGCTCTGCTCTGCAAATAAAAATATTTTGGGTTTGTGTTTTGAATGTAAGGGAGCTCAAATTGAAAACCTGTAGCTTAAAATGAAGAATACAATATTTTTTACAGGATGTGAAAAGAAATTTCTTGAGCATGAACATAAATTTATCAGACCTGAAATATCATTGGTCATAAATGCCCCAGGAATCAATATTTTCTTGTCACAGATTTACAAAATCTTTTCATTAAATGTCGAGATATTAAATTTAGTATTTTGCTGAAATTAAGGTATGGATTAGTTATATTTTTAATTTTTTTTAATTTTGTTTTTTCAGAAACATACAGAAATGGAAATTTTTTTAGTTTTCCCAATTGTTATAGGATCTAGATTTTTGCATAAGGACCCTCCACAAATCTACAACAAATTCATAACGAATATTAATTAATTTTAATTAACAATTCCAGATCATTTGCATTTTTTTTAATATAGTTTGTTGTAACTTGCTCATGCTTTGAAAATTGAAAATTAAAAGAGTTTTATGATATCATGAGACATTTTCTCTTGTGATTAATGAGAGTTGTTTGTATGAGCTGGAGATTTCTTTTTTTATAAAAAGGAAAAAGAAAACAATGTTAAGACGGTTCCAGATTTGAAACAGGGGAAAGTAATTCTGTAAGGAAAAAAGCACAGGATTACACTATTGTATTAGAGAGATTCTCTTTCTGTGGGATTTCAGAGGACTGTAAGAAAGCAGAAACATATAAAATAATAGCAAGTTTTTTTCATTTCAATTTACAAAGTTTGTTATTATTTATTTTATTTAATTCATTTTTTTTAAAATTATGTCATGAATTGAAGTAATAACAATTGATGTGTAAGCTTGTTATTATTTATTTTATTTTATTATTTTTTTAATTATATCATGAATAAAAGTATTAACATTTGATGCTAACGATGTCGTTTATTTCAATTGTTTTGTATTATTCAAAGATTCTGTAAATTTATTTTAAAAGAGAAGAAAGACAAAAATTGAATCAGAATTTAATTACAAGTTCAAAGAAACTTGATTATAGTTAATGGTAACTATTTATTATTAATAAAAATCTTGCTTTGTTTCATTTAATATCATATTAAATGAATTATTTATTTAATATGATATTTGATTTTACATGGAATTTATTTAAGTATATTTAAATATGTTGTAGTTAGTTTAATAACTTTTTATTGGAATAATTCCACTGTATATTTGTGTTAACATTTTGCAAATCATATTAACTATTTCTATGATTTGTAAACAAATCCTAACCTTGAATTCAATATCAATCATTTCCCCTTTTATTACTTTGCTCATGATTTGGATGAGATCTACATCTTATCCTAATCAAGATAGGATAGATTACATCTGTCTTTATTACTTGCATTTTAGATCAATGCTGCATTTGCATCAAGTCTCCTTTTGTAGGAGCAAACTCTAGCATGGTGTGGTTCTGCCCTTATTTCATTCTAAGGGTTTCTTCCTTGCAAGCTAGCAATGAGAGGGTAAATCTGGTAAATCCAATATATATTTTCTTGTTGATGGTAATCATGAATATCACAAATCAACAAGAAGAGTTATAAGGTAATTCCTTCTCTTTTCTTTGTTGATCAAAGAAAGTGATAATATACATTAGCAAATAGAACATCATGTGTATATAGCTTTGTAAATAGAGATTAAATTAGCTTAGATTAACCATAGGTTATTCTTATGAAAAGGGTAATTGGAGACCCATTGAACCTGTGAGAATCACCATCCCAAACGGATAAGGGTCTAATTGGGACCCTGACCAGGTGATCTCCCTATAATGTTGAACATGGTCGATTTTGGCCATCAACAAGTTGTCGAAGCTCTTTCCCAGAAATATCAAGGAGGATGCATTTTTTCTCGCTCATTCATTGTATGAGATTGGCTCCAAGATGCTAACTAGGAATGACTACAAGACACCAAAAGTTATGGCCTTATCCAACAGTAGCAAGCCATTTCTCTAGTTTCTCTCGGGTACTCTTGGTACAATAATGAGCTTTGTGACAAATTTTGTTTGTATCTCAACAAACAGTCACAAATTTAACCTACGGTGCTTTTAGAGATTCAATCTTCCCCCACAACTGGGCATTTTAGGTTCACCAAAACCTATGAAAGAGTCAAACATTTTTTAATTATTTTTTTTTTGGGGGGGGGGGATGGTATGAAACAAAAAGCCGAGACCTTTGTGGTTGAATTTGATGTTTGTTAATGAAATAAGAGAGAAATAATGAATACCCCCAGAACACTACAACCACTCTCGATCTCATCGTCTATTTGGAAAAATATATCTATGGATTTCATTGTTGGATTACCTAAATCGAGCAATAAATCAGTCATCATGGCGGTAATTGATCGTCTTTCCAAATATCCTCATTTTTGTGTTTTCCAACACCTATTCACAACATCAACGATGGTTCAAATTTTCATGGATAATATCTTCAAGCTTTATGGCATGCCTCATTCTATTGTTTTTGACCGACATCCCACTTTTACCAACAATTTTTTCCAAGAATTGTTTTGTCTCCAAGGCACCCAATTTCATCTCATCACCTCCTATCATCCCCAGATTGATGTCGAAACTGAAGTTGTCAACAAGTGTCTTGAAACCTATTTGAGTTGTTTTTCATCTGAACAATAGAATAAGTGGACTCAAAGTTTACCCCTCACTGAATGGAAGTACAACACATCTTACCATCCAACTACTTGGATGACTTCTTTTGAAGTTTTATATGAACAAAATCCCCCTTTGGTTCTCTCCTACATGCTTGACAACAATTTTGTAGTTCGCGAGGACACTCTTTACACCCTTAAAAGAAATTTGGCCATCAAGCAACAAGAAGATCAAGGTCATTCTAAATGACAATTTGTTGAAGCGGACCAGGTGTTTCTTCGTCTGCAACCCTATAAGTAGAATTCACTCAAAAAATACCATTGTCAGAAACTTGCTTGCAAATTTTATGGTCCTTATACCATTCTCAGGCGATTAGGGTAGGTGGATTACTAGTTATCTTTCCCTAGTCAATCTAAGATCCATCTTGTTTTTCGTGTCTCATGTTTAAACAAGGTGATTGGTACTAAGTACCAAACTCAAACCAGTCTCCCTGAGTTGGATGAAGAATGTTCCATTTGGTTTTATCCACAAGTAGTCTTGGACCAACGTGAGTATCATATCTGTTAATGCACCATCAAGGAAGTGTTAGTGCAGTGGAAAGATACAAATCCAGTAGATGCCAATTGGGAGTTGACTACCATTCCACAACAATTTCCTCATCTCAAGACTTAAGGACAAGGCTCTTTTTCAAGGGGAAGGGTATGTTAGGAACCTAACCTCCCTAACCCCTTGATCCGGATTATTTTCAGCACTAAATGAGAGCGGAGATATAATAAAGAAATGTACAAAGATATTTAAGATATCCAATAATATAACTGAAATGTATAAGATATGCAACCATAAACACAGAGATACATTAATACACAATTTTCAATTAATGAGAAAAAATGTACAAAGATTGTAAAATACAGAGTGAAAGACTCACTATAATGGTGGCAACTTATCTTTGAGAAGAGATATGTTTGCTACTCGCATTCGCAAGAATATGATTTTACAATGAGGCTCCAAAGGCCTTTTTGTCATAAAGAAAATCCAAAACCCTAAACATGGAAGATGAAAATCCAACATTTTTGTGGACCCCATTTTGGGTAGTTTGGTGTATCAACTTCTCGAGGGCGTAACTTTGGCATACGATCTTCGTTTGAGGTGCACAATAACTCGTTCAAAAGGTATTGTCGAGGAGATTCATTTAGGGGGATCAACTAGAGACTTCCGCTATAATTGAGAATCTCAATCCCAAAACACTTTCATTTAGGCCCCCAAAATGGCCCTGAAAGTTAAAAAGTGCTAAAAATAGTAAATTACCAAATTGCCAAAAAACTATTTTGAGCCAGATGGAAAAGGTGGGTGGACACCGATATCCACCTGGATCACCCATCATGTATATAAAGAAATATATTTCCATGTAATAAATGTCTACTTTATTTAATAAGTCCTAGTTAATAAATTGGAATAAGTCAATGTAAGAAGACCTAATAGAAGTTTCCACTTCTACAAGGATCTTCCTCTAGAATGATCTTTAGAGGATAGAATTAGTATAAATAATAGTAAGAGTCATGAGAAGTTTTCTTTTGAGGATTATTGTAATAGATCATTGTTCTGGAGGAGGTTTCCCCCTCGAAGAGGCAAGTGAATATTATTTCCTATCAATAAATGTATTATTTTGGTGTTGTGATTTCATATATTGTGTTGTTTTGTTCTTATTCTGTGAAGTATTATGTTTTTTTCTATTATAATAGATCTTGTACCTTACAAAGATCATTGATAGGGTGTCACTATCTAAGTCACAAGTAACACACACAAACCATAACTAATTCACATCTCAAATTCAAATGCTAAATGGCTTGTAAATGTCAAATAAGAGAGATGTATAAGTAAAGGTGAATTAAATTTAGTAGTTTACTAAGTTTTTTTCTTAAATCCTTTTTGGGAGGGGCATGCACAAGCCCTCTTTTTTGTGAAATACATCTCACTTTTTCGGAGGCGCACACACAAGTCCCCTTTTTAGGAAGCATTGACATGTCTTTCTTTTTGTCACTTTTTAAGAGGGGCACATACAAGCCCCCTTTTTAAGAAGCACCTACAAGCCCCCCTTTTCACTAAACGTGTTACACAACTGGATGATACACTTAGTGATGCAGGAGCTTCGTATAAATCCCAAGTAGGCGCCTAAAACCAAGGAGAAAGTTGGACGCACAGATGCAATTAAATACGTTTTTGTGAAAACGTTGTGACTTTCAAAATTTGAAACATTAATGTAATGGATGGTAGGAAAGTACATTAGCATTTATGTATTGAATATCCAGACTGATTTTGGAGCGCATGTTCCTATCCGCTGGATGTAATAGGAATTTATGTGTGTTTAATGCAAGTAGGTAGACTTAACTGATAGATTAGACAGTTTTAGGAGCTTAGGGGGGGAAACGGATGATAGACACCCTCAACCTTAGTATCATTGTAATATTATTCAAAATTTGTAAGTTGTAGAGCTGCAAAGGAGAAAAAATAAATTTATGCATTGTAGTTGTTGTTATTTACCATGTACAGGAGCACTGGAATTAATAGAAGAAATCTTTGATTCCAATCTATATGTTTGTTATTGTTGTTGGAACCACCTGTCAACTGGTATGTTGCAATCTTGTTTGCATTCTCTGTATGCATTTTATTTTAGTGTTATGTTTGTATATAAACTCTAGAATTCTATGTTGAATGTTTGAATTCTGGATAAGGGGAGAATGAGTTTCAGTTGTTTCTCTTTCCGAGAATCCTTACAAACAGTCCAGTGGAGGGTACACAAGGAGTGCGTCGACCAAGCTCTGAGTTTCATATCAGAACTCTCAAAGGAGATTCAAATTTGTGTCTTTACCGACAAGAGTGCTAGCAGAGCATAGAGTCGTGCAAAGTGTGTGCAGGCTGAGAGAGGGAAAATATTCTCTCAAATTCACAGAGGAGTTGAGGAATTCTCTGTTGTAAAGAGTGCATAGAGATAAAGACCCAAATAAACTGAGGTTATTTTAAATTTTTCCTCAAGGAATGCATGTAGGAATCCTTTTGGAAGCCTTGTATTTGCAAGCAAAAGCTCAGAATGGATAGAACCTTTGAGAAGTTCAAAGGGAGGTGGAGGTTGAAATCATTTCACAGAAGTTAAGTTCAGGAGGGAGGACACCAGGTCATTTGGCAAGAATTCCTCATGAAGTTGAAATAGAGGGTGGAATCGCTTCAAGGAGAAGTGTCGAAGTTCCGTAGGGTGTTAGATATGATAGACCAACAGAGGGATTGAGACTGAGTGTCTTTCAACACTCTTAAGCTCAGGAAGGATAGTGATCGTAAGATCCAGACCAACGAGGGTCGTTGAACTCATATGTTAATTCACATATCGAAATTTGGGGAATGGAGTGACCAGTGGTTTGGGTCGAGTGTTGTTGATTTTCGATTGATGAAATCCCAATACAATGATAGTCATTGGATCGAGGGAGACACACAGTCATCGATCTCGTCGAAGGCACAATTTTGGAGTCAGGGATTTGTAGAGGGAGAGGAATGGTTGTTCATTGTTCTCTCAAGTTGTGAAAGCTAAAGACTCGTGCGAACAAGTGGAAAGGACCCACTCTGTAAGAAGAGTAAATAGATGTGACATGTGGCGTGCACCCGTCGCTTTGGGTGGAGTCAACCTTCGTTGAAATATCGCATTTCGGGGATTCGCAAGGGAAGAGCACAAGAGTTTGGTGCTCCAACTCACAAAGTCACGAGTTGCGAAAGGTGCTTGCATTAAGGCTTGGCTGTGGTCATATTGGAAAAGGGGATGAAGAGGGGGCTTACACCTTAAGCCCATTTGCAATTTCACATTTTGGCTATTGCCAAGGGCTGTGACATTGTATCCGAAGTTTCCAACTTGCGAGACTCGAAAAAAAATTGTTGGCTTAAAAAAGGAGTTCAGTTAACCCTTGTCATGGTTTAGAGAAGATCCTGGGCAGATCCTGGCCTGAGGGTAGGAGGTATGCACCAGTTGTGGTATCAGAGCACATAAAAAATTCTTTACTTTCTACAATAGAGAGAAAAGAGGAATTTCACAACCATGCCATCGAGAAGAAGAGAAAGACCCATGCCTGATCTAGCAGTTGAAAGAGAAATTCGTGAATTACGTGCCAGACTTGATGCTATGGAGATAGCACAGAGGAGAATAGTTGATGCTGGGGATATCACCGTAGATGAAAGTGAAAATGAGGCTGAAAACGAAGGAGAAGAAGTTGCAGTCGAAGATGCTACAAAAGAATGCCTATTCAGGGTTGTTGCAAGGATAGGTGCTAGGGAAAAAATGGATATTCCAATGTATGAAGGAAACCTAGACGTTGAACAGATTCTAGACTAGATTAGTTCTCTAGAAAAGTACTTCGATGATGAGAATTTCGAGGAAGACAAGAAAGTCAAACATGTTGTTACTAGACTTAAAGGGCATGCAACACTGTGGTGGGATGAATTGCAGGCTGACAGACGTTGCAAAGGAAAACAGAAAATCAAGACCTAGTATAGAATGGTAGGACGAGATGAGCATGATAACCATCCGAACCGTAGAATATGTTTATCATATGGCTCTAAAAGATGAAAAGAAGTCGAGCCGAAAGAAAGGTCAAAGAGGCCAAGGCAGAAGTCAAAGCAGAGGTAAGACAAATGCCCAGGACATAACTCAAAAACCTAAAGAAGAGGGGAAGAAACCTCAACCTCAATTTGAGAGGGGAGGAAGCTCATAGGGGAGGCAATATGCTAATAGAAATACTTTTCCTCAAGCCAATGGAAGAGGAAGAGGTAGAGGAGGTGAAGTGAAATGCTTTGTCTATGGAAAAATCGGACATAAATCCTATAAGTGTCCAGATGGGAAGAAATATGGTGGTGAAACTCACATTGCCAAAGCTCAAGGATGGAATGTTGAGGCAAAGGACACTGAGGGAGGAATATCTTTGATGATGTAGAAAGTTCTCTTGAAACCGGAGAAGGAGCCATATAACCCAGCCCAAAGAAACAGTCTGTTTCTGACTTCTTGCAAAACCAAAGACAGGATATGTAAGGTCATAGTGGACAACGGTAGCACATATAATATTGTATCTAAGGAAATGGTGGAAAAGATGGAGCTGGAGATTGTTCTGCATCCAAGCCCATACAAAGTTTTGTGGCTACAAAAAGGACATCAGGTAAATGTCACTAAACAGTGTTTAGTTGAATTTAAAATAGGAGGATATAGAGATGAGATATTATGTGATGTCATTCCCATGGATGTTTTTCATCTATTGTTGGGTAGATCGTGGCAATACGACAGAAATGTGGTGCATGATGGGAGAAAGAACACATACACTCTGGAGAAAAATGGTAGGACGCACATGTTGTTGCCAATTAAGGATAAAGAGGTGAAAACAGAGATGAGAAACATTGTACATCTTATGAGTGGGAAGGAACTTCTTAAGGAAGTCAAGAATAAGGAATACATGCAATTCATTTTGGTTAAGAAGCCCAAAATTGTTTTGAACAACACTAGGATAGATGATTTACCGGAAGCAATCCAGGAGTTGCTGGAAGAATTTGCTGATATAGTAGTGGATGAACTACCTTGTTCATTTCCACCTATCAGGAGTATAGTTCATCACATTTATCTTATACCTAGAGCCACTTTTCCGAACAAAGTGGCATACATATTGATGCCACAAGAGAATGAAGAAGTTAAGAGATAGGTCCAGGACTTAATGGACAAAGGATCTATTCAGAAGAGCTTGAGTCCATGCGTTGTTCCAATAGTGCTCAGCCCAAGGAAGGATGGTGGTTGGAGAATGTGTACAGAATCAAGGAAAATCAACAAAATTACCATCAGGTACAGGTTTCCATTGCGAAGGATGGATGACTTAATGGATTGCTTGAGTGGAGCGAAGTTTTTTTCAAAGATTGATTTGAGAAGAGGATATCATCATATTAGAATGAGAGAAGGTGATGAATGGAAGGCAACATTCAAGATGAATGAAGGGCTATATGAATGGCTTGTTTTGGATTGATGAATGCACCCATTAATTTCATGAGGTTGATGAACGAAATCTTGAGAGATTTCATTGGGAAATACGTCATTGTATATCTTGATGATATATTAATTTTCAACAAAACTGAAGAAGAGCATTTGAAGCATTTAGCTGCAATGATGAGAAGGTTACAACAAGAGAAATTGTTGATCAACCTGAAGAAATCGTCATTTCTGAGGAGAAAACTCATTTATTTTGGGCTTGCTATCTCTACAAATGAATTGAAAAGTGATCTGGAAAATATAAAGGCGATTAAGGATTGGCCATCACCGAAGAGCGTGTTTGAAGTTCGAAGCTTCCATGGTTTGGCTAGCTTCTACAGAAAATTCATCCAAAACTTCAATGGAATTAGCACACCAATGATGGATACGGTAAAGTTAAGACATAAATCTTTTCACTGGATGGAGGAAGCAAAGAAGAGCTTCAACCTACTGAAGAAGAAGATCATTGAGCAACCAATTCTGGTTTTGCTAGATTTCAGCAAGACATTCTAGGTCAGGTGTGACGTGGGTGGATTTTCCATTGGAGCGGTCTTAATACAAGACAACAGGTTGGTCACGTATTTCAGTGAAAAACTTAAATATTAAGTACTCCACGTATGAAAAAGAATTATACGCGGTCATACAAGCACTGAAGAAATGGAGGCACTATTTGGTTCCAAAATAGTTTGTTTTGTACAACAATAATGACACTTTGCAGTTCATGACTCGACATGAGAAGTTGAACCAAAAACATCATAAATGGGTTGAATACATGCAAAATTTTACTTTTGTTATTAAGCATATTTCTGGAACTACTAACAAAGTTGTTGACACTTTGAGCAGGAAATGTTTGCTTATGAAGGAATTTAGAGTTAAGACTTTGGGTTTTGATAACCTCAAAGAAATATACGGGGATGATCCATATTTTAAAGGGGCATATGAGGCATCTGAAAATCCAATTCTCAGGGATAGAAGCTAATGGACAGAGTACATGATCCAGGATGGACTATTGTTTAGGGGAAATAAGCTATGTATTTTGAAATCCTCCATGAGGGAGAATCTGTTGAAGGAAAATCACAACGGGGGATTGGCCGGACACTTCGGTCATGACAAAACGTTCTCAAAGTTGAATGACTCATATTACTATCCAAGGATGAGGACAGATGTGAAGAAATTTGTGGACAGGTGCAAAATTTGTCAGCACGCGAAGGGAAAAAGGCAAAACGCAGGGTTATATCAGCCATTACCCATACCCGAAAGGCTGTGGGGTGCAGTGAGTATGGATTTCATATTAGGACTATCGAGGACAAAGAGGGGATATGATTCAATCTTTGTAGTGGTAGACAGATTTTGAAAGATGGAACATTTCATACCATGCCAGAAAACCAATGACGCAACTCATATTGTGAACCTGTTTTTCAAGGAAGTCGTTAGACTTCACGGCTTGCCAAGGAGTATCATTTTTTATCGAGATACCAAGTTCGTAGGACATTTATAGAGGACCTTCTGGAGGGAGCTAGGGACAAAATTGTCTTTTATCTCAGCGTATCATCCTCGAATGGATGGAAAGACAAAGGTCATCAATAAGAGCTTGGGATATTTGTTAAGGATCTCAATGACTAAGCAACACAATCAACGGGATCACATTCTGCCACAGACAGAATTCGATTACAATTGTTCACTCAATAGGAGCACAGGGCAGAATTCATTCCAAATTATATAAGGAATGCAGCCAAGGGGAGCCTCTGAGTTGAAATATTCAGGACAAGATGAATTCAGGAGTGCTAGTGTAGAGGACTTTGCAGAAGGAATGAAGGAGCTTCATGGCAGAATCAAGGAGCAGTTGCAGAATTCAAGCCAAGAGTACAAGCATAGAGTAGATCAACATAGGCAAGAACTTCAATTTGAAGTTGGTGATTTGATTCTTATGCATCTAAGGAAGGAAAGGTTCCCAAGTGGAACATACAACAAGTTGAAGATGAAGAAAATTCGACCATGCAAAGTCATAAGAAAATTTGGGGCAAACGCGTATGAGATTGAATTACCCGATGGGGTCGGAATCTCACCAATATTCAATGTCACAGATTTGTACCCTTAAAGAACTAAAGAAGCAGGAGTCGAGGATGACTAGGAAGAAATTCCATGGATGAAACAAATACCTATAGCTGAAAAGCCACAGATAGAAGGCATAATCGACAAGAGGACTAATAGAAAGACCAGGATAAAAGAGTATTTTGAATACTTGGTCAAGTGGAAAGGACATCCAATTCAAGACGCTAGCTAAGAGAATGAAGCAGAAATTCAAAGACATGGACAGACCATGCAAGAGCTCATGAATAGGAGTTCATGAAAATTTTCAAGCGAGGGAGTATGATGCAGGAGCATCGTAGAAAGCCCAAGTACGTGCCTAAAACCAAGGAGATGGCTGGACACGCAGATGCAATTAAATACATTTTTGTGAAAACGTTGTGACTTTCAAAATTTGAAACATTAATGTAATGGATGGGAGGAATGTGCGTTAGCATTTATGTATTGAAGATCCAAACTTATTTTGGAGCGTATGTGCCTATCCGCCAGATGTAATAGGAATTTATGTGTGTTTAATGAAAGTAGCTAGATTTAAATGATAGATTAGACAGTTTTAGGAGCTTAGGGGGGAAAATGGATGATAGACACCCTCAACCCTGATATCATTGTAACATTATTCAGAGTTCGTAAGATGTAGAGCTGCAGAGGAGAATAGAGAATTTTATGCATTGTAGCTGTTGTTATTTACCGTGTACAGGAGCACTGGAATTAATAGAAGAAAGCTTTGATTCCAATTTATGTGTTTGTTATGGTTGTCGGAACCACCTTTAACTGATATGTTGTAGGCTTGTTTGCATTCTCTGTATGCATTTTCTTTCAATGCTATGTGCGTATATAGACTCTAAAATTCTATGTTGAATGTTTGAATTCTTAATAAGGGGAGAATGAGTTTCAGTTGTTTCTCTTTCTGAGAACCCTTGCAAAGGGTGCAATGGAGGGTCTGCAAGGAGTGCGTCGAACAGGCTCTGAGTTTCATCTCAAAACTATCAGAGAAGATTCAAATTTGTGTCTTTACCGGCAAGAGTGCTAGCAGAGCACAGAGCCATGCAAAGTGTGCACAGGTTGGGAGAGGGAACAAATTCTGTCAAATTCACAGAGGAGTTGAGGAATTCTCTATTGCAAAGAGTGCACAAAGCCGAAGACCCAAATAACCTGAGGTTATTTGAAATTTTTCCGCAAGGAATGCGTGCAGGAACCCTTTTGGAAGCCTTGGATTCGCAAGCTGAAGCTCAGAAGGGATATAACCTTTGAGAAGTTCAAAGGGAGGTGGAGGTCGAAATCGTTTCATAGAAGTTAAGTTCAGGAGGGAGGACACCATGTCATTTGGCAAGAAGTCTTGGGGTGAAGTTGAAATAGACGAAGGAATCACTTCAAGGAGAGGTGTCAAAGTTCCATAGGCCATTGGATTTGATAGACCAACAGAGGGATTAAGACTGAGTGTCTTTCAACACTCTTAAGCTCAGGAAGGATAGTGACCATAAGATCTGGATCAACGAGGGCCGTTGATCTCGTATGTGAATTCGCGTATCGAAATTTGGGGAATGGAGTGACCAGTGGTTTGGGTTGAGTGTTGTGGATTTTCGATTGACGAGATCCTGATACAACCAAAGTCGTTGGATCGAGGGAGACAGACAACCGTCGATCTCGTCGAAGGAAAATTTCAGAGTTGGGGATTTGTAGAGGGAGAGGAACAGTTGTTCACTGTTCTTTCAAGTTGTGAAAGCCGAAGACTCGTGCGAACAGGTGTCAAGGACCCACTCTGTAAGTAGACTAAACAGAGGTGACAGGTGGCGTGCGCCTATCACTTTGGGTGGAGTCAACCTTCGTTGACATATTGTGTTTTGGGGATTTGCAAGGGAAGAGCACAAGAGTTTGGCACACCAACTCACGAAGTCGCCAGCTGCGAAAGGTGCTTCTGTTAGGCCTTGTTGTGGTCATATTGGAAAAGGGGCTAAAGAGGGGGTTTACACCTTAAGCCCATTTGCAATTTTGCATTTCAACTATTGTCAAGGGCTGTGACATTGTATTTGAATTTTACAACTCGCGAAACTCGAAAAAAAATTGCTAGCTTAAATAAGTAGTTTAGTTAACCCTTGTCATGGTTTAAAGAAGATCCCGTGCGGATCCCAACATGAGGGAAGGAGGTCTGCACCACTTAGGGATATGTTAGCTGAAGTTTACCACACGGATCACACAACCCCACAAACCTCACTAAATGTGTCTCAATGGAAAAGTGGCATTTTGAAGAGCTAGTAGTCTATTTTAAAGCATTTAGAAATTTCAAAAGCTCATAGTCTCCCTAACATACAAGGTAAGGAGCTTTCTATATAAAAATCACAAATCAATAAAATTGTTTTCTTTTCTCATAATTTTTTTTTAATCAATTATATTAGTTTTAAATTGTTTTAACATATAAATTAAAAGTTTTGATTCATTATAATTATTTAGATATAATTATTTAGATAGTATTTTTTGGTACACATCAAAATGTAATCATAACTAATATTTGATTTTATATATGAGATTAAGATTAAATATTATTTGAAATCACATGATGTAATTTCATAATCTTTAATTATGACTAATATTTGATTTTATATATGAAATTAAGATTAAATATAACTTGAAATCACATGATGTAATTTCATAATCTTTAATCATGATTAATATTTGATTTTATATATGAAATTAAGATTAAATATTACTTGAAATCACATGATGTAATTTCATAATCTTTATTATAATTTTAGAGTAGGAATTTTAAAACTAAATCCCTAATAAATCTATTTTCATAATTTAAATGAAGAATGATAAAAGCCATAATGAATTTTTTAACAAATCACAAATACAGACAAATCAACAGGTAACACAATTTACTGGTAGAGTTCCAACAGACATTTCTACGCTCACCTGGCTGCAAATGGCAAGTCACAAGTTTGTCCCATAAGTGTGGGCAGAAAGACTCTTGACATAGAGCAGGAGCGTGCGCTTTGTTGAAAATGGGGAAGGATGCGACCCCGCATTAAGTGGAATACAGGTAGCATAATGTTATGATTTTCAGTCTGAAGTAGAATTTTGGTCTGATCTAGCTATCTTATCATATAGACTAGGCCCACTACCCATTCCTCATTCCTTTTTATATTATCAGAAAATACAAAAATACCACGTGCAGATAAGCTTCATAATAAATTATATGACTAGACACCTAATTGTCTTTCTTCCTAACCGTGATGTCAACCCATAATTAAGACCAACTCTCTGATCTGTAATTAAGACCAACTCTATGCAGTAGTTTAAACGTTTTAATTTTAGGGGATTTTTTGGCAATTTTTTTTCTGTTTGAAATCTAGTGATGAATAGTTGATTTGTAGATTTGAGTCGTTAAATTTGTATAATTTGAATATTTTAGGGTTTTTTGTCATACTGAATCTATTTAAACATTTAGAAATACAATTTAAACAACAAAAAATAGCAATTTTATCCAATTTTACATGGCAAAATTCCCCCCAAAAAATCTAAATATAAGTTGTTTAGCCAAAAACGATCATTTTAAGATATTAATAAATGTACAAAATCTAAACATACATTGTTTTAAACAGAAAGATTAGATTCCATAAGTACACTTTAGACTTAAAGTAGAGAATCTGCTTTTATAAAATTAGATTCCATACGTACGTTTGAGACTAAAAGTAGAGAATCGGGTTATGTATTAGTTTGGTTGTACATTTCCTGCACTTGCCAATTGAGTCGCCCCCCGGGGGCGGTATTTTAGTTTTTTTATTTTACATGTTGTGATGTGATTTATTTTAGATGTTGTCATGTACACATATGTACATACATAGTTACCTTTTTAAATTGAGCCCACTTTATTTTTGTTATTATTATTTTTTCAATTAGGCCAACTTCAATATTTTATTATAACTTTAGGCTAAGGTGACAACATATCCTCCATAGGATATAGAGCACCTAGCTACTCTCAGTGCAAAAAGTAAGATATAAACAAATATGTGAAGATTTTGGTAGTTTACATAGTTATTTGAGGCTAAAACAATTGTAATGAATATAATAAAAATATTATATATTGATATAAATGTTCTTTTCTAATTGAAATTGGGTAATTTGTATTATCAAAAAGATGTACAAAATAGTTTGTGTAGAAAATACAAAAGGTTATGTGCTCACAAAATTCACTTTTGTAGCGCTTACTTGTAGGGACCAAATTAATTTTAGTCTATTAAAATCCATAGATTGAAATCGATAAGATTACTTCTACATAGAAAGACTCGATAATTTCTTTCATTCAGCATATAAGCAAGTTAAATTAATTAAAGAACAACAATTTCATAACAGAATAAGAATTACTTAACATAATAAAATAAATTATCTCTTCCTGATGTTAATTCCCTCGTTGATCTGGTTGTCCTTCGTTGAAGTTGAAACTGTGTCAAACACTGCCCAAAACTGAGTTTTCCTCCCTACCATCTAGGAGCAGCCTGTCCGGCTCCCTAGCTCCAGGATACCGTAAGGATATCCTGGCCCCCATGCCCCAAACCCCCAGCAACCCAGTGCCCCCTGCTTCTGATTCACCAAAAACCACCAAAATCAAACTCCTTCCACTAGAAAAATATCCCACAGCCCAAAATCACAAACCAATCTCTGCCCCAGAATTCTTCCCCCAAAAAATAATGAATCTCCCCTCTATGACTCCTCCTCGTCATATCCCCCTTCACCGACTCTTCTCCCCTTTCATTAATTTTCTTATCTCCCGCTGTATTATCTTATCCCCTTCATTAATATCTTATTCCCCTTCATTAATATCTTATCCCTATATTTAATGTTTCTTCCCCCCCGTATACATAAGTCTTTAATAAATTAAATTATTAATCCCTTTAATTCTTTACTCAAATAATTAATGAGTCAATTAATTAATCAATTAATCATTGACAAGTATGAACAATTAATTAATTAATATTATTAAGAAATAATTATTGTTTAACTCAACATATTAGGACAGTCAGATTATCAAATTAATTAAAATTAATAATCCCTATGCATCTATTCAAGCAGGGTTGTTACATACACCCACCCTTCAGGAAACTTCATCCTGAAGTTAAGGTATCTCATGGTACAAAGGAAAAGAAACATGGTTTACACATTCATAACAATTAACCGACACTATTAGTAAGTAATTCAAGAAAACTCATAGATACTAGTGTATATGTACAAGAAATGCAGGTGCAACTAGTACATACAAGTCCCGTGCATGTACTAATAATCAATAACTATCACCCTTTAGTAATTTATGTATGCATCCAATCCAATTAACAAGACTAGTCTTTTATAAAAGACAATAAACCAATCAAATGTTTGTGAAACCTTTAATTACAATTATCTAGTTCAACAATTTTATTTAGACAACTGTGGTTTAGTCACCTAATTATTAATATTCATATATACACATTTTCTTTTTAGAAGGGAAAACATTAAATTCCACCATAAGACAAATCTCCATACTTTCTCAACTATTTCTACTCATCCTTCCTCCCTAACCTACTTTCATATCCATTCCTATCCTTCCTCTGCTAGACAATCTTGGAGCATCAACTATATTGACCTAACTCCAAATAGAACCCGTAAGTGGAAGTCTCACTATCTCGACCAAGCTTCCCCAGCAGGAAACTGGCAGTCATCATCACACGTCCTGGGGAGCATGAGCTAACACTCTCATCCCATGACTTCAAGTTTCGAAGGATACACGGCGGGAAATGCCTCCACCCCTCCTAATCATAACTAGGGTCCACACCCTACAGTGGAATATACAATGGCACCATGTTGCTAGGAGTTTTTTCATCGTTTATTCGGTTTTGGGCAGTCTCATCACCTAAAATCGTGCATTGGTCCACATATCATAGAAATGCATCCAAACCAATATAATTTCATATACAAATATTCATACCATAATGTTTCTCGGATAGTGGTCATCATATCCACTTTTATCGTCATTATGTTGACTATTTCTAGCCCATAGCCTGCAGATTAGTCTCTAACACAAACTCATACATTTCTATGCATTATCATCATGTAATTGCATACAATCATCATTTCTATTTGGTATCCTTGTACCAACAACTTAACATCAAAGTTTTCCAGTTAGAAATAGACCTCATAATATTCCATAATTTAATTTCGACACCCATTCATAACATTATCATTTACCAAAATAGATTGCATCATATCCAACATCATTCTAATAGCATTTAAACATTCATAAAATTCACATTCTCAGAATATTTCGCATCATATACATCATTATCAATAACATTTAAACATTCATAAAATTTACATTCACATAGTAGATCGCATTACATACATCATCATCAATAACATTTAAACATTCATAAAACTTACATTCACATAGTAGATCACATTATATACATCATCATCAATAACATTTAAACATTCATAAAAGTTCATTCATTTTAAAGTTTAAGTGTATCATTTAATAGTTTCACTGTGACTAGAAAATAAAGTATATAGGCCTCAGGTAATCTTGGTTGTCTAAGTCAAAAGGTGGTGTTACACACACCACCTTCAAGAAACATATTCCTAGACTATACTTGTCCCATTGGACCTTAACTTGGTCTACCAGACGATTCCTGAGCTGTCGGACTCTATGATCCAATATGCGTAATGGTTCTACCATGAGAGTTCCAACGTCTAATACCTGCAATTCCTTCCAATTTAGTTTATGTGATTCATCAACAACATAATGACATAAAATAGATACATGAAAAACATTATGAGTTTTATGAAAGTGGGGTCGCAGTACAAGACGATAGGCAATGGGTCCAATTTTCTCTTGGATTTTGAACGGTCCTATATATCGAGGTGACAACTTTGTCCCCTTCCCTAACCCTATGGTACTCTTATTAGGCCTGATACGAATGAAAACCTGGTCTCCCACTTCATATCTTCGGTCGGTCCTGTGTGAATCCGCATAAATTTTCTGCCTATCCTGTGCTTCCTTTAATCTCTGCCTAATCTAAATCACCTGTTCCTCCATCTCTTGAATCAATTCTGGCCCAACTGTTACTTGGTATTCTAGTCTATCCCAACTCAACGACGTTCTGCATGGCCTTCCATACAAAGCTTTGTAGGGTGGCATTCCGATGGAGCTATGAAAATTTTTATTGTAGGCAAACTCTACCAAAGGTAGGTACTTCTCCCACTGGGTTTGATTATCCATGACATACATCTTGAGCATGTCTTCCATGAATTGATTTACTCTCTCATTTTTCCCATCTATTTTAGGATGATAAGCCATTCTTAAGTTCAACTGAGTCCCCAACGCTGACTACAAACTTGTCCAAAACCTAGAAGTGAATCGAGAGTCCCTATCTGAAATGATCTTCTTACGTATCTCATGAAAATGGATAACCTTGCTTACAATCACACGTGCCACATTAGTGACATTGTAAGTGTCTCTAACTGGAATAAAATGAGCACTCTTGGTTAACTTATCCACTATCACAAGAATGGCATTGTGTCTATGAAATGTGAGCGATAACCCCACAACAAAATCCATAGAAATGACTTCCCACTTGGACATAGGAACATCATGTGGTTGTAGGAGGCCTGTCGGGTGATGGTGGTCGGCTTTCACTTGTTGAAACTCTAGGCATTTGGCGATGAAATGGACTACATCGCGCTTCATGCCTACCCATAATAAGAGCTTCCTCATGTTTGCATACATCTTCTTCACACCCAGATGCACACAATAAAGTGCTCTATGGGCTTCCTTCAGTATGATGCTTTGAATAACCCCATCTTTAGGGATGCACATCCTTCCTCGATATCTCAATAATCCATCTTCTTCCAAACTATATCCTTCATACTTTGGATCTAACTTCCTCCCGCTCTAGAGATTTGAAGTAACCTCTAAATACCAACCGTCTCCTTGGAGTTGCGTCAGCACATGTTCCCTTAGATTGAATTTTAAGTGTATCAAGGAGAACACACGTGGTCTCCTACTCAAAGCATATGCGACCACATTTTTCTTTCCCTTGATGTATGAAATACCAAAATCGTACTCACTCATAAACTCACTCCATCGCCTTTTCCTAGAATTCAGATCTCTTTGAGTGAAGATATGTTTTAAACTTTGATGGTCCTCTTTAAGCTCAAAGTTTCTCCCCACAAGATAGTGTCTCCAAAGTTTCAGAGCTAGCATTACATCTGCCAACTCTAAATCATGAGTCGCGTATAGCTCTTCGTGTTTCTTCAACTTTCTTGATGCATAAGCTATCACTCCTCCATCCTTCATTAGCATGGCCTCCAACCCTTGCTTCGAGGCATCCATGCAGACTGTGAAGTCCTTTTCCATATAAGGTACTCGTAGAATTGGCGCACTAGTTAGTAACCTATTAAGCTCAATGAATGCACTTTCACATTTTTCTATCCATTCATACCTGACCCCCTTGCGCTGCAAAGTGGTGATGGGTTTTGTTATTTTGGAGAATCCCTCCACAAATCTACGATAATAACCTGCTAGCCCCATGAAGCTTCTCACCTCATGGGCATTTTTCAGCACTGGCCACTCCATAATGGCCTTTACCTTTTCTGGGTCCACAGAGATTCCTTCGCCGGAAATGATATGACCTAAATAATAAATTTATTTCTGGAAGAAGGAACACTTTGAAAACTTCCCATACAATTTGTTCTCCCTAAGGCAGGACAACACTACTCATAGGTGTTCCTCATGTTCTCTTTCATTCTTGGAATAGATGAGGATGCCATCTAGAAAGACTTGTACAAATCGATCTAAGTACTTCCAGAATATGTCTTTCATGAGGCTCATGAATATTGTTGGCGCATTGGTCAATCCGAAAGGTACTACGACGAACTTGTAATGTCCAAACCGATTTTGAAAGGCAATTTTTGGGATATCACCTTCCTTAATCCGTAACTGGTGATACCCTGATCACAAATCAATCTTTGAGAATACCGTTTCTCCTTTCATCTGATCAAAGAGGTCCTCTATTCACGGCATTGGGTACCTATTTTTCACTGTAGCACAATTCAAGTCCCTGTAATCTATGCACAGTCGTAAGGATCCATATTTCTTTTTTACAAAAATTACTGGTGCACCCCAAGGTGAGACACTGAGCTTTATTATCACTAAGTCTAGTAACTCTTTCAACTACATTCACAAAGTTCTGACACTGTCATCTGATAAAGAGTCTTGGAGGTTGGTTATGCACCAGGTTTTATCTCAATAGTAAAATTAATCTCCCTCTCAGGAGGTAACCTTGGTAACTCGTTCGGAAAAACATCCTTAAATTCTGACAGTACGAGGTACTAATCCAATGAGGGTCCCTTCCTTTTGTTCACTACTTCCACTACATAAAGTTGACACCCTTGCCTCAAGAATCGCTTAACCTTCATATTTGAGATAAAGAGTATTGACACTTTTCTCCGTACACCGTGGATCTCTACTGGCCTTGCTTCGTCGTCTACACATAGCACCCTCTTTGTGAAACAATCTACCAAAGCTCGGTGAGCTGCTAACCAATCCATTCCAGTGATTAGGTCATATGCCCCGAGAGCAGTGACATATACCTTCAACCTGGTAGTACACACTTCGAGGTCTAATATGGAATTATCAACACTTGGTCCTACCGCTTGTTTTTCCCCCGAAGCCATCTCGACTTGTTTAAAGTCATCATGTTCGTAGGCTGCCAACCCACTCTTTTCTAATGCAGATGGTGAAATGAAACTATCTGTCGCACCAAAATGAAATAAAATCTTAACATTGATATGATTTAGTGTACCTGATGACTCCACCACCGTGGATTGATGTTCAGCCTGGTTGTTATTAACCACTGTGTAAATATGGTGGTTGTTATTTGCTCTTCCCATTGGGGCCTTTCCTTCTCTATGCATGAATCCTGATTGTAACTCTGGGCAGTCATGCTGGTAATGGGGTCCTCCACATCCCCAATAGGTAACATGGGATTGAACCTACACATTGTTATGTGATTGTCTATGAAATGAGTTCCTTCCCCTAGAACCCCTGTCCCTACTAGCTATTCCCTGAGATGGTCATGGACTTGTCTACGTCGTTGGTGATGAACGAGATGATGCACTCGCTGCCATTGAAATCCCTGTGGTTATTTTCCTTGGTGCGACTATGTTACCATATGGAGGTGGCCTTGAGCTCCCTCCCTTGGAAAATTTCCTAGGGGCCTTCCCCACGAATCCAGGACGATGCGGAAAGGTCGGTGTCATGCCTCCGATTAAGTTCATGTGTTCCTCTGCATAACATGCATTTTCCACATCTTTCTCCACTAAAGATGAATTCCACATCCACACCATAGCTCTTATCTTAGGGTTCAATCCATAGACGAAGTTCTCTGCCTATCATTGGTCATTATCCATATACGAAACATATTTGACCAATTCCATAAATCTGATCTCATATTTTTCTACAGTTCTGTTTCCTTGTACTAAGGAATGAAATGCCCCTACCTGTAGTACGCTGCAGATATTTCCTTCGGAACCTCTCTTCGAAAAGTTCCCAAGATACTGTTTTTGGGGTAAGATGCAGTTGTCTTTCCAAGTTACCCCACCAGTTCAAGGCGTTGTCTCTTAATTGAAAAATTGTGATCTTCTCCTTTGAGTTGGATGCATAGTCCCTTAAGGAAAAACACCTTGTCATGCCTTCCAACCATGCTTTCGCACATTCACTAGTGCTACCCCCGATAAACTCCGAAAGTTTGATCTTCTGCAATTCTCGAGTGATGTCTTCGAGTGGAGGTCCTCCCCCTGAATCCCTTGATGCTTTTGGATTACCTATTCTAGATGGTGGGGGTTCCACTTCGGTACCTACTAGTTGTTTCCCCTTTAAAGTTTCATTTATGGCCTCCAACGAGCGTAGTATGAGAGCTAGTTCCGACGATGGTGGTGGTGGCACTGGCGGTGTTGGCGACACCTGCAACGATGCTCCTCTGCCTCAATTCCCTTAAGTTCTTAACATCCTGTATGATTTAACCTGCATCAACTAGAGTTGTCAAGGTGAGTTTAAGGACGTATCAAATTGGCGCTACTTAAACTAGAAACAAGGTTAGGTGTAAGTTTTTCTTTACTTTTCTGTAAATAGACATTACTCTCTTTAGGGGATTGGCTGGGTTAGGATTAAGCATCTAAGCTTGATTTCTTCACCTAAGAAAATTGTTGACTCCCTTGCCCAGTATCTACGCTAGCCTTGTGCCATACTTGCCAATTCCTTTAGCTTACTTTCCTAGTGTGTATGCCGCCTCCTTCCCGTTTGTCCTAGTCTAAGTCCTTTAAACTTTTCGCTTACAACTAATTATCCTTCGATTCTTGACTCGTGGGATTTCCTAGGCACATTGTACATATGCGTTGAATTGTGTGTCTCGATGGTTGCAGGTGTGAGTCTTGAGGATTCTAGAGTGGATTTCAGGAATTGGAGCTTAGCGCTTGGCTTTGACTGGTGGAATGGAATGAAAGGGCTCGATGATTGGCTCGATGAGTTGTGTGTAAGGTCTCGTGAGCTTGACGCTTGGATAATCGGAGATTATTCGTCAGGGTAGTACTATGTTACCATTAATTTATTTATGTATAAGAATTTATTTGTAAAGCCTCATGTGTGGCAATGTGTGGTGTGTTGGTAGCATGGGATTTGTTAAGATATTTGGTGGCTATAGAGGTCATGGGATCAAACCCTACTGACCCCATATATTTCAAATTATATTTTTTTTTTTACTTATTTATTATATTTTTTTAGTATGATAAATAAATAAATTTAAATAAATAATTTTAAAACAATTTTTTTTTTTAAATTTATAAAACAATAATAAATTTAAACATATATAAATTTGTCCCATGCCTATTTATAAAACAATAAAACATTTAAACCTATATATATAACATATTTAAACTGAAACAAATAATTTAAATTCAATAATATTTTTTTTTTAAATAACAAAGGGCAGGCACACATGAAGCGCACGTGCCCCACCCTTGTTCCTCCAATGCACTCCTAGCCTAAACCTAACCCTACATGCCGTAACACTAATTCCTCTTTTCCTCTTCGTTTTTTTTTTTCTTGCGAGGTCTCTGGTTACCGGGTTGGCCGCCATGGCTTTCTCTCATGGCTTCTCCTCCTCGTTTGTTAGGTGTTTGGTTTCTGGCATTGGTCGTTGGCTTGTATTATGTGTGTTGTTTTCCATTGAGCTCGTAGACTCCTCTGTGGAAGTTGGTGTGAGTGTTGTTGCTTTCCCTGGCTCTTGTCCTTGGGTGCTAGTTTGTGTATTTGAGTGTTGTTTTGGTTTGTGCTTGATTGTTTTTGTGTACAATATGTTCATCGTGTTTTTTCCTTGTGATATTTTAGCTCCAGGAATGGGAATAGTTGTCCCTGAAGAGGTAGTTGTGGTTGCAGCCATACTTTCGTGAATTATGGTTCAAAACTATTCATTTTTCTTGTAATGAAGCCTCCAAAGAGCTTGTTCAACATCATGACTTTCTGCAAAATCATGTTCCTCTAAACTGATAGATTTGTAACTGTCACGTATCTTGCAGCGGAGGTCCCAAACATTAATTCCCAAGGGACCTTTGGATTCAATCAGAGAATGCAGGTGTTTTTTTTTTCTATCTCTTTAGCTTGGTTAAAACGATATTATATAATGGCTTGAGAGCCAGGCACTGCCTCGATTCCATTCGACTCGGTTTTTTTTTTTTAAACAATAGATTAAATTGATGCTTAATGACCCACAGTTCTCCCTTAGGTGTTACTTGTTTTACTCCATTGTTGTTCTCTATCCCTAACTTCGTCCTTATATTTTCTGTTACTGTTGAATACATGTATTCTATTTTCCTAATGCCTTGTCTAGTTTAGAGCAACTGACTCTTGATAGTATATTTCCAGGTGCAGTCATTCTTGGATTATGTCAGTGTTTCTACCTATTTCCTAGTTCAATCTCTAATGAGTTTAGTTTTATTTCTGGATTCCTTTAATTTTTCTGTTTTTTTTTTGGTTTAGTTTTCTTTTCTTTCTTTTGGATGTGTAGCGGTCTTCCTTGGCTTCTCCTTGTGACTCGTGCTTGGTACTTGTTGCCTTGTTTTCTATTACGTGTGCTTCACCTGGTGCATGTTCTCGTGATCTTGGCGATGCGGGGTGCACAAAGGTATCCATTCTCCTCCTCGAGGGATTTGCGTTGGGACGTGTAGACCATTGATGCATAGTGCAACCCATGCACCCCATGGCGTCTTCCTTGGTGAATTGTGTGCTGAGCCTTGGCACTGACTTGTGTTGTGTTGTTGTTTGGTGTGTAGCTCAATTCTTTGTGGACTTGGAGATTATGCTTTTTTTGCTAACAAACCCGTGTTGCGTATTGGTCTAGGATCTTGGCTCGATAACTATGGGCTTGGATATTTGTGTAATGATCCCAAGACATTATGCAAGGATCATCACTGTTTTGGTGTCTTTTTAAAACTTTTTCTGAGTGAGGTATTTCGTCAAACACTTTGTTGATCTACCTTTTAGATGTGTTTATATCTGTGTATGAAGCAAATAATAGAAAGAGATAACCATGGAACATACCTCAACCATATGCAATAGAGATAACCATGGCACATAACTCAACCATATGCAATAACATATACAAGCCAAAACATCTCAATTTTTTATTCATAAAATAGAGAAACTCGCTACAATGAAGATGTCACCGGAATGCTCGGTCAGAGGCCACAGATAAGAGTTGCTATCGCTCCCCATGCAAAAGATGTCTCCAAAGGTTGAATGAGAAATAAAGATCAATACAAGCAGATCCAATGCCAAACTCTCCAGTTGAAGAATGCCTTGCTCCAATAGAAGGTTGAAACCTCAATAACTCGGCCCTACCAAAAGTGTCCAATCAATTTAAATATTCCAACCCGATAGATCGTGATGGTAAGAACAACCTGTGCGGACCGGTTCCAAGATCCCTCTCAATCTCTGTAGATCTGAATTCCTCCACTGTATGGTGCGCCCCCCTGGATGTTTGAAATCCTAGATAATTTGGCCCTGTTGCCCAAAGTGTCCAATCACCCCAATAAATATGCCAATTGATAGATCGGGTGATGGTGGCAACCTGTGTCACCCAATCTCCAATATCTCTGTAGATCCAAATCCCCCACCCAATGGTGTTTCCACTGGATGACCTAAACCCTAGATAATTTGGTCAATGTGGCCTCCAAATGCTCTGAAGATCTCCAGAAATATAGATCGGACACTACAAGTCACTTGCAAGTCTCGGTTGATCCTCGGTGCAACTCTCCAAACGGACTAGATCTCGATTTCAAAAATGCCCTCCTTCTCTCTGCCCACCGCTATAGGAAATAATTCCGAGCTATAAACTGCCTCAAAAGAACTAGATCTGATGCCCAAGGCTCTGCAATGAAAACCAAAGTGATATAATCCTCAACAGCCCTCGCCACCCTCTACAACGAAACTTTCCAAAGACAGGTGTGCCCCTCTTGCTTGAATCCCTCAACTAGTGCACCCTCTATCTCAAGTATATGAACCCATGTAGAATCCTTTTGCAACTGAGTATATCTAGAACCAGAATGGTGTGGGAGAGACAGACCTCCGAGACCAATTGTGGGACAAGATAGGTGGAATCTTTCACCACCAATCGTCCTCTAGGGTTTGGTATGTGGTGTCAAATCACTCAAAACCCCCAATATTGGCTCACTAGCTAGAAGCCAAATATGAAAATAAGATCATACATGAATAATGAGTAGAGGCCTTTGCCTTTCCTTTACTTTTTTGCCTTTCCTTTATACTTTTGCTCACCTTGTCCCTCCAAAGTGACTTTCATATTATTTTACCACTAATTAAATCACTTTAATTACTCAATTAACCTTTTTACCTCTAAAAGGATCCTCTTATCTCCTCGGTGGGTTTCACACTCGAAGTCACTTCTAGCCATCCCATCCCCGGCAGTTGTTCTTTGGATAACAACAATGAGCTATTACACTAAGAGGCTTCCAAGTAATGTGCCCAAATGCCCTCTTTAGTGATTTAATTAACTTATAGCTCAAAATAGTCAAAATCATGGAAATCTTTGGAATGGAACAAAACCAAAGCAACTATGCTGAATGGATCATGATGGAATATGATGATAAATTCCAACTGGACCCCACAATGCTTCAAATACCCTCAGACGCTATAACATCCATCTCGGCTACTCGTCATCATAAGTCTCCGGCCTGATGATGTCCCAAAGTGGGGACATTACAACTTCCTCTAAAAATTGCTTCGTCTCGGGCCAAATCCACTATAATATAATGATCCCATGTCCACCTATGGAATACACAATAGAAACCCTCGGAAGATCTAACAATAGTACTCCACCTCGATCCCATCGAAGTGAACTACAATACTGCTAAGCATAGTCCTCAAAGATAACAATCCCGTGGAACCTTCTTATGACACATGGCCTCATCTCGGCATGAGTCCATCCTCCAAATTTCTACTAAGATCCACATGGCTCTCCATCAACTATACATGCCATGTCCAACCAAGGTGATGCATATTCCCAGAGGTACCCAAGCTTATGCGCCTTCCTCGACACTGATCACCGAAAGTTAGACGTTTCCTACAATGGTCCATTCTCTTTGTTCAATGAACTTCTCAATCTTGCAATCCATGGGTCCCATGCTAACCTTTATCATAGATCCTCATGCTGACACTACAATACTCTGACCACGACTGTCTGTACCCTACATACATACAAGATCCTCATCGTCGGAATCCTCAAGCTGAAATACATATGACCACCAAATCTGCTACCCAGAAACTGTATCGACATAGACACCTCTGCAGAAGAAGTACCTATCCAAACATCTCCATGCCCTATCATGATGATCATGTGAGAGGAAGGGTCTCACCCCATAGGACAAGTACTGCACTCCACCCGAACTGTGTAAACCAAGGTGGAGTGTGTGATTCTCTGGTGCAACCTGGATCAACATAAACATCGTATAAGAAAAAACGTGACTGTGGTCCCATGGCCAGCTTCGAAGTTTATAAATTCTACCCTCTAATTTCTCCCATAATCACTGCCGGAAGCCTCTGTCATTCACACACCTCGGGTCTATGATGCTCACCACTGCCGTAAGTCTCAATCTATTCATTAACACAATCCACCTCAGATGTCGGAGTAATCCTATCATGAAGTCTCATCCTACTCACTCTCCATGCCATCTGCCACTGTCTATCTCTCCTCTTGTTGTTGTATATGATAAAAGTGTTAGGACGGGCTAATAAAAACAATCGCTGCTTGTTGTAGGATTGAAAGGAATCACATGCTTTGGTCAATACCTAGGAATTTAATTGTGGGTCGTCCATCAATATCCATGGCGATAACGGCTTCTCTCCGGTGGATCATTGAGTCCCAACCATCCGTAAGACAACCAGAGTAACTGATCAGCAGAGATCAGCTAACCTCCATAATCTCATCTTTACCATGCAATCACGAATGGTGAAGGTGGTGAGGATCTCCCACAACTATGTGTTATTTCATAGGAGTGACATCTACATACTTCCTTGAGTGTGTCTCCTCCCCGTAAGGCACTATACCCCAAGTGCCACCTGCTACACTGAAGACATCTCTGTGGAGAGATATCGATCACGATATGCCCTCTAGATATCACATGTCATTCCCTCAAGAACTCCATGATGCATCAAGATGCAAGGCATAAATGGATCAATCTCTATATGGATCAACCAACTCCTAAGACAAATGGAAGTGTCCCCACGACCGGTGCTCCTTCCTCACAGATCAACATCCCTCTATCAATGTGACTGGACACATCTCCCAACCCCGCAGATAACCCCGTCTACAACAAATGCCGGTAGGCCGCCTCATCATAGACATTCTCTTCGTGAGTGTGAAATCAATGGAAAATACCCATCCGAAGCAATTCTATTCCACTCCATGCTCTCCAACCATAATCCGCCATCACTGCATGCAGCTCAATATGTCTAGTGGATTCCATGATCATAGCCTCACTAACTCCTAACTGTAATGCTAAGTGGTGTGACTCCTGAACATAATCATGTCATACCCCTCATGCCTCCTCTCAATTCAAACACCTCTGTACATAAAGTGATGAACTCTAATCGCCTAATGTTCCACTCAGTACCGTATTACTCACATCCCATCAATATGCCATCTCCTCACCACATCAGATCCTATATGAGCATATCCTCCTCGGTACTTAACTCGCTACTATCATCCGTGATCCTGATCCCATATATTGTTACCAAACGCAAGTCATCCTGACTACCAAAGAGCGCATCCTCATCAATGCGACTCAATTTCGAAGTGTCTGTCCACCTATCAACCTATGCCATATGTTCAACCACTGGAGTCTCCAATAAATGTGACTCCATCTCCTCTGACCGCCCCGGTGATGGTCAACCCAGGTACATCCTGTTCTCACACTAATCTCATCCATAATACTTGTCGTACCACTGATATCCCTACGTGACGGCTATCATGGGTGTATGAATAGGTGATAGATGTGTCACGACCCCCATGGAAAGCTCATCATCTCTAGGTGTTAACACGTGTGACTCTAATACCTAGTGTCACTGAAAGGTCAATAACAATAATGGTATGTTACATGCTCCATCAAACACTAGTGCCATCGTCCTCCATCCAAATTTCTTATCCATCACTACAAAAGGTTCATACCTCCCTGCTGCAAGTTAATAGCCTCTGCAAGATTCATCATCACTATCCCCTGAGGTAGAGTCACCATCACTACCGCAAGAGTCACTATCATCATCGACCTGCTCAATCTCATCACTATCATAGTGTACCTTAATGATATGCTTACCCTTTACCCCTACACCTATGATTCGGTTCCCAATGCACCTTGTAGTAACCAGAAAGCGCCTCTAATGTATCATGGGCTCTTCCATCTATGTTGCTCGCTCTCCCTCGCTATGCCGGGTCCAATATGTCACCTCATTCAAAGGCCAAACTGGGTTTTTCATGGATATAAACTTTTGGAGGTTTATTAGAGGCCCAAGTTTCTCACAAAGTGCATGATATTCTACTTCACAACTCACAGCTATTCCAACAAAATATATAGACCCCATATTTCCTTATAGAAGACCCCTCAAAAGTGTGAATCTAAGCTCGACATACCACTATAATGATCCCAAGCCATTATGCAAGGATCATCAATCGCTTTGGTGTCTTTAAAATCCTTTTTCTGAGTGGAGAGGTATTTCACAACACTTTGTTGATCTACCTTTTAGATGTGCTTTTATATGTGTGTATGCAACAAATAATAGAAAGAGATGACCATGGAACATATCTCAAATCCATATGCAATAAGATAGACAAGCCAAAACATTCTGGTTCTTCTTTATTCATAAAATAGAGAAACCTCGCTACAATGAAGATGTCGACCGAATGCTCAACAGATGGCTAAGAAGATAGAGCCAGATAAGTATCAAGCAAATGGTTCTGGCTTAATACAAAATATGCCTCCAAAGGATGAATCAGAAATGAATATCAATACAAGCAGATCTCAATGCCAAACCCTCCAGCTGAAAAATGCCACACTCCAATAGAAGGTCGAAACCCTCAATAACTCCTGTACCGGCCGCCAAAAGTCTCCAATCACCCTATTAAATATGCCAACCCATAGATCGGGTGATGGTAAGAAAAAAACCCAGGTGACCGAATCTACAAAATCCCTCTCAATATCTATCGATCTGAAATCCCCCATCAATTGTGGTTATGCACCACACTAGATGATCGGAAACCCTAGATAATTGCCCCATCGCCAAAAGTGTCCAATCAATTTAATAATATGCTAACCGAGATTGGGTGATGGTAAGAACAACCCAGTGGATCAATAATTCCAAAGATCTCTCTTCAATCTTCACAGAGATAGAAACTCCCACCGAATGGAAATTTCCAATCGATGATCAAACCCTAGATAAATTTGGACCCACAAGAAGGCTCAAATTAAACTCTCCGTAAATATGGATTCTGACACTACAAGTCACTAGGTAAAGTCTCAACGCCGATCTGAAGTGTAACCTCCAAACGGACTAGATCCTCGACTTCAAAAATGCCCTCCTCTTCAATTCCAATCCGCCCCACTGCTCAAGAAATAATCTGAGCCATAAAATTGTCTCAGAAAGCACTAGATCTAATGCCCAAGGCCCTGGAATGAAAACCCAAGTGATAGAATCCTCAACGGCCCTGCCAATCTCCTACAACGAATCTCTCTCGAAAGATGGTGCGCCCCTCTTGCTGGAATCCCTCAACTGGTGCACCCTCTCTCTATCTGCACATGAAACTAATGTAGAATCCTCCTGCAACTGAGTATATATAGAACTAGAATGGTGTGGGAGAGTATTGCATCTCCGAGACCAAGATTGGGACAAGATAGGTGGAATCTTTCACCACAGAATCGTCATCTAGGGTTTGTTATGTCAAAACCCTCAAAACCCCGAATATTGGGCTCACTAGCTAGAAGCCAGAAATGAAAATAAGATCATACATGAATGAATGAGAAGAGGCCCTTTCCTTTCCTTTATACTTTTTGGCTCACCTTGTCCCTCCAAAGTGACTTTCATTTTATTGATATTTAATTAATTAATTAAATCACTTTAATTAATTAATTAACCTTTTTACCTTTGAAAAGCGCCTTATCTCTCCTTGTGGCTTCCCTGGCCACTGAAAGTCACTTCTAGCCATCCCAACCTATAGTGCTTCTCCTCATGATTCCAATCAGCTATTACACTAATAGGTTCCTCCAAGTAATGTGCCCAAAATGCCCTCTTCAGTGATTTTAATTAACTTATAGCTCAAAATAGTCAAAATCATGGAAATCGTCGGAATGGAATGAAACCAAAGCTAACCTGTGCGGAATGGATCATGATGATGGAATATGATGATAAATGCCAACTGGACCCCACAATGCCTCTCAAATACCCCTGTATTCCCTATAACATCCATCTGGCTACTCTGGTCATCATAAGTCTCTGCCCTGTGATGATGTCCCAAAGTGGGGACATTACAAATTGGGGTTGGGATTTTTGTTGCTAACTAACCCGTGTTGTGTATTGGTGTGGTTGCAAGTACGTCGGAGATATATGGAGATTTGTATCCCTAGGAAAATCTCAGGGGTACTGTATTTGAAAGATGGTTTCCAAGGTAGAGAATATTGGGTTTTCGATGAACATCCAACCTTGAAATTGTTCATGGATGTGCACGCGATAGAAGCACAAATTTTTGTACCCAAACAGAAACCCTATTCACAATCCCACCAGGTAGTAGTGTTGTTATAGGCCATTGTGTTTTGTGGGTTATTTGTGGCAATTTGGTGCAGATTGCAAGAGAAAAGCTTGATCATACGTGCCCTGTTGTCGATGATAGATCGAAGAAGAATCTGTGGTGTAATGTCTTCTGACTGTATTAGGATTAACCAACCAAATTCAAGGATGTGAGTAGCCGTAGGGAATCCACAGATACATAAGCAGCTATGATGTTCAACCAATTTTGATTAGGCTTGTTTATTCGGTTGTTTAATTTATTTTTTTGTTCTTTTGATAGCTCATTATTAAAGCTTACCTGTGCACATATCGTGACTGTACACATTGACATAACCCATTCACGTGCTCAGTTTAGGCTATGATTTAAGAATTATTTTTACCCTTCACTCTTTGAATAAGAGCAAGAAGATATCCACAATGGATTTGCTTCACGACTAATTATTGATTTGCTGCATTTTTTATGGTCAAACATAAAGAAGTTATAGATTATACTATGTCAGGCCTTCTCCTTAGATGATAATGGCATTCGGCTCTAGACCCACTCACAAAAATGATTAGCAGGAGCATGACATGGCCCTTCATGGGCTTCATGGAGCTTCAATGGCGATGTCGATTATGAAGAAGAGGTTCAGAACCAAGTTCACGCACGAGCAAAAGGGCAAAATGTGCAGTTTTGTAGAGAAGCTCGGTTGGAGGATCCAGAAACATGACGAGGCAGTAGTTCAATATTTTTGCATGGACTTGGATGTCAAAAGACACGTACTCAAGGTGTGGATGCATAACAATAAGCATACACTAGCAAAAAAAATAATATTTAACATTTTCCACTTGTATATCATTATACCTTTTCATTTTCAATTTGCGTATTGTTTATATATATATATATAGATTTGTTTATATATAATCAAAATAATAGTGTGTTTGGTTTGTAGGTTAGGTGGGGCTGGATCTGGAGCTCAAATTTTCATCTAATTAAAGGGTTTCAGGGTTTCAATATAACCATTTTAGGGTTTTTTTTAATTTCTGGGTGGGTACGGTTCCATTCCTAAGTTAATGAGGTGGGTAGGTAGGCCCTTAAGGCTCCAGTGCTTCAAACTGAAGCTTTGATACCATGTGTAGGGACCAAATTAATTTCATTCTATTAAAATCCATAAATTGAAACTGATAAGATTACTTCTACACAGAAAGACTCAATAATTTCTTTCATTCAATATATAAGCATGTTAAATTAATTAAAGAACAACAATTTCATAATAGAATAAGAATTACTTAACAGAATAAAATAAATTACCTCTTCCTGATGATAATCCCCCTGTTGATCTGGTTGTCCTTTGTTAAAGTTGAAACTGTGTCAAACACTACCCAAAACCAAGTTTTCCTCCCTGCCAGCTAGGAGAGGCCTATCTGGCTCCCTAGTTCTAGGATAACGTAAGGATATCCTGGCCCCCGTGCCCAAAACCCCCAACAACCTGGTGCCCGCTGCTTCTGTTTCACCAAAAACCACCAAAATCAAACTCCTCCCACTAGAAAAATATCCCACAACCCAAAATCATAGACCAATCTCTGCCCCAGAATTATTCACCCCAAAAATAATGAATCTCCCCCGTAAGACTCCTCCCCGTCATATCCCCCTTCACTAACTCTTATCCCCTTTCATTAATTTTCTTATCTCCCCCTTTATTATCTTAAACCCTTCATTAATATCTTATCCCCTTTATTAATATCTTATCCCTATATTTAGTATATTATCCCTATATTTAATGTTTCTTCCCCCCGCGTATACGTAAGTCTTTAACAAATTAAATTATTAACCCCTTTAATTCTTTACTCAAATAATTAATGAGTCAATTAATTAATGAATTAATCATTGACAAGTATGAACAATTAATTAATATATAATTAATTAATTAATATTATTAAGAAATAATTATTGTTTAACTCAACATATTAGGATAGTTAGATTATCAAATTAATTAAAATTAATAATCCCTATGCATCTAATCAAGCAGGGTTGTTACATTACTACTACTATCAATTTTATAGTAAATGGTTAATATGCTAGAAAATTTAAAATAGATTAACTTAACTAAAAATGTGATGGTTGGTTACCTCTTTGAGGCCTATGTTTGATAGGATAGAGACTTGGTTCCTAATCTCCATGTCCTCCATCAGTTATGTCCTCTTCTTTTAGTTCCCCATATCCTGAATTCACGGACACCCTGATTCCAAAACTTTGGGCAGATTGACTACCATTTTTCCTAACATGTTGTGTTTAACTTTAAGGGTGACAATGTGTTGCTTCTGTTGAACCAATGTACCCATTACATGAGCAAATTGATAAATGGACAAATATTCATTTTCATAGTCTTTGAAGTACTTGAAAATTTAGAGGTTCTGTTACTTTGGATCATTCATTTCTAGAATAAAAGTACTCTAACAATTTCTTGCAGCTCCCTAAAATCTTAATCCAAATATAGAGTACTAAACTTGAAAGAACAAATAGAACATGTCAAGCCAATAAACCCACAAAACAATCCCAAGGCTTCTCATAAACGACGAGCAAAGCACTCGGGAGACAGTGCCAAAACACACTATAAAACATAACACCCGGACTAGAGTGAAAAATCATTTTTCAAGAAGGAACTTTGAAAATTTGGACAAAATTACAACATAACCAAAGATATATTCCCCCCACTTAAATTGTGGTTGCTTGATCAAGCTAAAGTGAACCATGAAAATTCAATTACAATTTGTAAGAAAGTGGGATCTAATTCAGATATGATTTGTAAGAATTGAATATCCACTAATCCAAAAGTACTCAGAACGATCAACCCTATGAAATTCCCTTCATACCTTGAATTCATGAGACAAGGAATGATTGTTTCCGACTTGTAAACAATAGTTTTATTGTCTAGGAAATGATAGACTAGGTTTGATAAATTTCCATGGTCCCTTTATTGCCACGCTTGAAATCTCTGCATAATCCCTCCTTTCTTGTGATATAATCCGATCCAAACTTCAAATTCCTTATTGACTATGAGCTCAACCATTTGAAGGGGGATCTCAATTATCTTTTTCTTTGTTACCTCGTGTAACACCCTGGGTTTTGAAGCCCCATGTTAAATAATTTATTTTGTTAATACATGAAAGGCCAGGGTGCCCAAACAATTGAAAGAGACCAATATGCCTAGGAAATGTAATGTTTGATCATTATTAATAATAAATACATCACTCATTGCTAGATGAACACATACAAGACTTATATGGGGCTATGATTCCATAAGAGAGGGGGCTTGAGGAGATAAGTTTTTATTTTATATTTTATTTAAACCCATTTTTTCTTTAATGGAGAATAACAATTACATGAGCTTCTTGGGGGGAAGGCCAAGTGGTTCCTTAATTCTAAGAATTACATAAACCCATTTTTGGTCTGTTGTAGGGGTTTCCTCTTCTTCACCCATTCACTCATTCGTTGTTCATTTTTCACACCTCTCACCCTATTCTCTCTCCATTCACCCTATCTCCCATTTTTCTTTCCTCATTCGCGTTTGGCTTTGGAAGGGAAAACGAATTGTTGAAGAGGAGCTATGTTTTTTTTGGATGTAAAGATTGCTGGTGTATTCCAGTCATGAATTAAGGCCTGCATGTATGAGATTCTTTGTCCTGTGTTCAGTTTGATTATAGTTGTGAGTCCCGAGAGTCCCAACATGGAGATTCTGGACCAGCTACACTAGAACCTTCAAAGGAGATGGTCAACCTGAGGGACTGTGTGGCTGAGAAGGGGGCCCATTATGTTGGTTTCTGTAGATTGGGTAGTAGAGAGTTGGTGTACTTTGGATTGTTGTGGGTGCTCTAAATACTATGAGAGATTCACTGTTGACTGGTTTGGGAAGCTGAGTGACACTCTTGAACTGTCTCTGTGGATTCACAACCCTAGCTCGGGGGTGACACTATTTTTGAGACTTAGAAAAACAATGTCTACAATTGGGTGGAACGTCCTTGGTTTGAAGCTAGTTGGTGATTTGTTTCATTAAAGATAAGTGATATCTGTTATGGTTTTATTTAGTTGTGTATTTATTCTGACGTGTATTTATTTATCTATGAATTTCATATCCATGGTATGCAAGCTTGTTGGTTATTGTTGTGTACGACATATGGTTCATTTATTTTATGTTGTATCATGAATTTTGATCTATGCATGTGAATACTTCATGTATCTTTATTAATTAAAAGTTAGATCAGAAGTCAAAACTAGTCTAGAGTGGATTTGAAGTGGCATAGCCCAACCTGGGGGTGGTTGGGTACGTTAAAGATTGGTATCAAAGATTTTGGTTGAAACAACAGACCGGTATGGGCCAGAACTGTTGGTTAGGGTATTATGGTTAATAATGAATATGTCTTAGAGATCTTAAATTTAAGGAGAGATAGGATTGTATCAATCACGTAGAAGCCAAAGCATCGTACAAACATGTATCCTTTGTAAATGATCGTAGAATCGTGACCGTTCTCTTTTGAATTTGGAAGCGATCACCACCGTGGAGTCAAGGAGTTATGGATCATTAGATCAAAAGACAAGTGAATGAGGACCATTAGATAAAGGTGAAACCAAAGGTTGGGAGAGATTAAGTCATAGCTTTCACATTGAACCTGTTGAATTCTAGTCGTTGATCAAATCCAAGCACGAGATGAAAAAATCTGGAACTTCGTCGCCTCGACGATTTTTGGGAGAAAGGAAGAAGTGTAAAAAAATAGTCGAAGTCATGAAGTCCCACTGAATGTCCAATATGATAGGAGGGTCAGGTGAAATCTCAGTTGTTAGTCAGGGTCCACTAGAATTGACCACTTTGATAAGTTTAACTCTGGGAGAATCAAACCCTCTTAGAACTGCTATATCCTAGAGTTGAGGAACGTTGAAGTCCCAAAGTCTTGTCGATCATTATATCAAGGGAAGGAATTCATAAGTAATGAAAACCATCAGATATAGAAAGGGTGGAAGGATAACAAAGTTTCAAATCTTCGAAACTTCGCCACTCTGGTGATTAATGGAAAATGGGCAAAGCCCCGAAGTGTCGAAGCTCTAAAGTGCTGAAACCATGTAGTGTAAATCCATCATCGTGAAATCACGCAGGCCGTCATATCTGGGGAAGAGAATGTGGATCATCCATTTGATGGATGATGCATCATAGGCCACATGGTAGGGGTGAAATGTGGGGACACATGTCCAAGATTCAATACCTTTTGGACACTAACATGATCTTTTGTAGGGAAACATGGCACACATTCCACGGGTCTACATCACCAAGGGTGATGCCAGCATGTCATGTCAGCTCCGAGAGTATGGCCTTTGGGGGTGTTCAACATCTCTACTAGTGAAAGTGTTAAAGACCAATGTCGTGAAATAATGTAGTCCATCAATCTAAGATCCCTTCGGGACCTTTCTGAACCATTAAATCGAGCAATGGAAGGATAGCGTAAGCACTTTGACAGTTGGAACTCCAGGAAGTGGAACAACTTGGGAGTTGTAATGTCCCAGAGTCTCGGAGCATCGAAGTCCCGAAATGAATAAGGATTGTTCATCCCAACACTTGATTAAGTCATGTTCGTTGGATCAATAGTGGAAGGATATGGTAACAACTTTGGTGAGTATCACTATGTAGGAGTTGAGAGACTTGATAGTTGTAATGTTCCAGAGCCCTAGAGCATTGATGTCCCAAATTGATTGAGTTTTTCCATCTCAACGTCTTCTTGATTCACGACTGTTGATCTCATTGAATCCTATAGATGTGGTGGGATCATCCAGTTGATGGGAGATCAAATATTGACCGTCTGATATGCTAATAGAGTTATTGGAAGGGATTCAGTGAATTTTATCTTCGGGAGGAATTGGTACCAACATCGGTCTCATGAAAAGGTAACGGGGGTCAATTTGAGGTGAAAAAGGATATGGAAGTGACTAAACCCTCACAAATTGTGTTCAATAAATCTCATGTGTAGATGAATATAAATGAAGGCACTAACTAATGAATAAGCTCGTGGTTTCAAGTCGTGGCCACATGGAAAGTGGTTTGAAGGAAGCACTTGTGAAGAATTCAAATTTTGTACTAGAAATGGAAGTGTTACAATGTGGATAATGATAATATATTCTTCATGAATTGAGAATAAAAAGGACCCATAACATTGTTTGGATTTTTTTTTTAATATGCATAATTCTAACAAAATGGTGGCTTGCACATTTTGCAGAATTACGGGGTGTAAACAAATCCATTCAAAATGCATATTCAAGAAATGGAAGAAGGAGAGGGAGCTTCCAATCATGATAAATAGGCCAAAGGTCAGAATAATTAGTGTTGGTAATGCAAAGATAGAATCCAATGGACAACAAGCCAAAGGGGAGAAAGAAACATTGATAGAGACTGTGAGAATCCTGAAAATAGAAGTGCAGAGCTACAAAGCAGGCAATGAGATACTTATAAGAGAAAAAAATTAGATGAATTCTCAAGTGATGGAAAGATTAAATAAGTTGTATAGGAAAACAAGGAATGGATCAAACTAAAAGCAAGAGGAAGAGGGAAGATGTCATGAAAGAAGAGATGACTGCAAAAGAACTAGTTATTCAAGAAGTGCTAGTAGAACTCATAGGCATCACTCACCTCCCTATTAAGAAAGGAAATTTTATGCATCTGAAGATTCTATAAGTATCCCAGAGGTGTCTCTTGTTAGGAACCAAAGAAGAATACATGAATTGGACAGTTTGTAAGGAGAGTTGAGGAAGCTTAAGCCAACATCCTTTGATGGAGAAAGAGAAATGGAAGATGATGTTCAGGCATGGTTTCTTAGACTCAGGAGGTATTTTTAGTTTCATAAATACTCATCAAACCTAGAAGCCATACTTTCCACATATCATTTACAAGGGAAAGTTGGTATGTGGTGGGATCACCTGAAGCATGTTGAGCACATTAATGAGAATAGGATCACTTGGACACAGTTCAGGAAATATTTTCAGAAGGAGTACCTTTCAGAGCAATTCTATGATAATAATATGCATGATTTGTTTGAACTTAGGATGGGAAGAATGACCATGGAAGAGTATGAAAATAAGTTTGGGGGGCTGCTAAATAATGTGGGGTTTGTAGAAGGTGATAAGGTGAAAGTACAAAGGTTTTTAAGTAGATTGGCCTCATTTTATAAACAGAAGATCCAGTATGATGAAGAAAGGAATTTGACTGAGACCATTAGGAAGGCTAAGCACCTATATGAGAAAGGAAAGGGTAGAGAGTATTTTCAAAAATCATGGAAGGATAGGAAGAAGGAGAAATCTGATCAGAGGAGGAAGGGATTCAAACCTCCTCTCAACAGAATTATCCCTAATAAAATTCATCAAGACCGGTATGCTAAGGATGAATCCAAGAGAGAAGACTCCTTGGGAAAAAGGGGAAGATCACCAATCCAATGTTGGGGATGCAAATAATATCACATGTACAAGGATCTCTCTATCATAAAGCACAAAGTGAAGACCATGCACAACATCCAAGAGGCTACAAGAGTAGAATACATGGGAATAATTTATGCATCCTTAGATGATCAACAAGAAGAGTATGAATCCAATATGATCAAGGTGGAAGGTAATATCATTAATCAACCTGTTTTTATTTTAACTAATTTAGGAGCAATTCATTGTTACATTGATCCTAAAATAGTGGATAGATTACATTTCGAGAAAAGTGAGATTGAAAAATCAAGTTTGGTTCAACTAGCCACTGGAACAAAAGGAGAATCCATGATATGGTCATAGGTTGTTCCATAAGTCTTAATGGTGTGAATAATAATGTTGATCTAAATAGTATACCATTGGGATCTTATTATATTCTAATTGGAATGGATTGGTTGGAAAAGAATCATGTTGGCCTAGATTGTCATAACAAGAAATTTACATGTCTTGATGAAGAAGGAAAACAAAGCATTATGAAAGGAGTTCTAAGACCCATGGCTATAAGGGAGATTTCAACCTTACAGTTGAATAGATGTTTCAAAAAAGGATTTCAATTGTATGCATCCCATGTGGAGGAGCCAGAAAATACAAAGGAGCCAAGCCTTGAATAATTCTCAGTACTACAAGAATTTGAAGATTTATTCCAAGAAACACTAGGGTTTCCACCAAAGAGGGAGATAGATGTCTCTATTGATCTAGTTCCAGGAGGTGCTCTGGTATCCAAAAAACCTTACAGAATGAGTACACCAGAATTAAAATAATTACAAATGCAGTTGGAAGAATTGTCGAATAATGGCTACATACATCCAAGTGTTTTACCTTGGGGAGAACCAATACTCTTTTTCAAAAATAAGGATGGAACCTTATGGCTGTGTATTTACTTTTGACAGCTGAATAAATCCAGTGTAAATAACAAGTACCCTCTACCCATAATTGATGACCTCTTTGATCAACTAAGAGGGGAAAACATATTTTCAAACATAGACTTGATATTAGGATACCATCACATAAGAATCAAGGAACACAACATCAATAATGTAGGGTCTCTGTCCCCACAGAGCCTTATAAAATACATGCTAAAATAAAGAATAAAGAAAATTATATGGTGTACAATTTCATCATTAACTTATAATCATTGATTATTCAGCATAAATTAAAATTTATGAACATCATGAAAGTAAATTTAATTAACAACCACATAACACATCAAGTTCATGAAATTACATACCTCTGTCTGATGCTAGTCTGATGTTATTTCTCCAATCTCCGTTTGTCCTCGCTATTTCTCTACCCAACTCTGCCCAAAACTGAATCCTTCCTCCCTGCCAGCTAGGAATAGAGCCTATTCGGCTCCCTAGCTCCAAGATTCCGTGAGGATTCCTAGCCCCCTGAGCCCAAAACTCCCAGCAACCTGGAGCACCCCTGTAACAATCCACGCAAACTCCAAACTAGAAAATATCAAACCAACAAACACATACAGTCCCTAATCTCCAAATGTTGCTTTCTTCCCCCAAATTTCCAAAAGGTCATCTCCCGAATGCCTCTGCCCCCTCATATCCTTCCCCCATTCATCGCCTCCCCCTTTCCTTTAATGCCACCCACCTTATCCCTCCATTTAATACCTTATACCTCCATTCAATACCCTATCCATCCATTTAATTCCCTATCCTTCATACATTAAGTTTTCTAATAAATAAATAAAAATTATTAAGCTTTTAATTCATTACCCAAACCTTTAATGAGTTAATTAATTAATCAACAGATATAAACAATAAATAAATAAATAATATTATTAATAAATAATCATTGTTTAACTAAAATATATTAGGACAATTAGTTATTTAATTAATTATACTTGATAAACCTTAAGAAATCATTTAACTAGGGTTGTCATATACAGTCACCCTTCAGGAAACTTTGTCCCAAAGTTAAAGTATTTTATGATACAAGGGGAAAAGAAACATGGTTCACACATTCATAACAAATAACCGACATTATTACTAAGTAAGCCAAGAAACTCATTCATACTAGTGTACATGTGCAATAAATACATGTGTAGCTAGTACATACAACTCCCGTTCATGTACTAATATTAATAACTATCATCTCTATAGTAATTTCCATATGCATCCAAT
>SNQJ01S0022294.1:0-14035 GCA_010110895.2 Picea sitchensis
TAATAAATTTATTAAATAGTAATATATATTTTATATATATCAAGTATTAAGGTTCCATATGGAATTTTCACTTTTGATTACTTTGCATTGATTTTGATGCATTTGTAAAGATTGCACTTCATTGAAATTGTAGAGATTGCATTGGAAAAATTGTATTTAGAAGCATACCATCTCTTGAAATTCAAGACTAGCACTTAACAATGTTTTTATATTTGATTCTTTTTATATGCTGAGTCACAATACCACCAGTTTCATGACCACACCTCTTGAGTAATAAGAAGCCATTAAAATTAACGTTGATTAATTAAAATTGATTAGAAACGATTTTATTTTTCAGGGTACACAAACAAGTATAGGACCTAGAGCCTTGGAATAAGATTTTGTGAGTAAACTTCTCCAAGGCTATTAAACTCAACATATGTGTCTGACCAGGGAATGATGAAATCCATTGTGTAATCGGTGATGTTAGGAGGCTCCACTCACACTAGAGTTAATCACGACGTCACGTGAAGTTGGTTGCAAAGATAGCCCTCTAATACCTTCCTAGCGTCAGAGATATTTCTGGGTTTCTATACGTATCTGGGGGTCTTGCTAGTACCTTTACCTCCATGAGAGACGATTATTTCGATATTTCGGGCTTTGCTTCCCTACCCATATGGTGGATCGGACTTGCGATTGCTCGCCTACGTATTGGTTATATCGTGGTGACTCTAGTTGCTTGACATATGTATCCACATAGGTTACTTAATGTAGGGGTTACTTTGCACGTACCCTGAGTCAGATAAGGGTCGGAAAACACATAATCTTTATGGAGGATTACCTCTCTAGGGGGATCTGACTGACTGCGTTGTTAATCCCACGAGGGCCCTTATAACCGATTCTGATACCTCCACTCTACTATTGTGGAGTCTCAAGCCCCTCTTGGGTGAGGCATACCTACTTTAGTTCGGGAGGTTCCTTTTTCAACCATTATATCCTATTTGTGTGCATTGTCCTTTTTTCTTTATTTTGGTGTTCTCTTTGATTATTAGTTGGCCTTAGGATTTTTTTTTATATCTCAAGTTCTAAGTCATCGTGGAGAAAGACCGACCTCCTCGGCAGTCTCTTGGTTTGTTGAAGTTACGACCGTGCCTTGATCCTTTACCGAAGCCACCTTATAAAAGGCGTAGAGTTAATAAATGTGGTACACATATCTTCACCTCCCAGACGTGTGATCATCCAAATATGAGTATTGATTCAGACATGAACATCTTGGGAAGTCCTTTGACTCCCTTTTCTTCTGTGATTAGTGAGATCCTATCGACTCCCTCATCGTTGACGGTGTGGGTGCTGGAGGCTCCCTAATCTAGTGCTACCCAACCCATGAGATCTACTTTACTGACGAGAACGAACCCTTTCAGATATCTTTTCGGCACGCCAAGTCATGATTCTCAGTCAATACCTTTGACCTCTAATCCCTTTTATTTTGGTATACCTGACATGACATCGCAACTCTCATCCTTTGTTTCAATGACTAATGCGAATCCTAGTTTTGGGTCTGGGGGCACAACACCTCCTTATGTTCCTTTCTCGTTTGGTGGAGTTCATATTCCCCAAGAGAATCCTACAGTTGGAAGTTATAATCTTCTTTCCTCCGGGCCTAATCCTATCTTGAGTGCCCTGGGATGGAGTGCTCAAATGGGCGGACAATTTACTTCTTATATTTCATCCTTCAATCCCTCTTCCTCCACACCAATTATTACAAACACGTTTATTATGGAAAACCCCCATCTATCCTATGGTGTTCCATCTGAAGGGATTCAGTTTCACAGTATGGGAAACCCCTAGCACAAAGTTCCTTCATCTGGGGGAAACATACATAATTCTTATCATGCCACTTCTACGGGTATGGTGCCCTTACAACCTTTCATGAATCAGTTTGGAGGAGGATACTATCCTACCAAACAAGGCCATGGTATATACCAAAACCCTGGATGGTATGCAATCCCTCTTCCCCAATCTTTCCTAGGAGCATGGGCTCATTTGTCGCAACCCTGACTCCCTTTTCTGACGACGCTTGATTTTCCATGTTTTTCAAAATTAATGAATGACCTTGTGCGTTACGATCCATCTTATCCCCCCATACCCACCAAGCTTCCTTCAAACATTCTGTAATATTCCAGATATAAAATAGTATGAAGAACGTAAATAATTATCTAGAAATGGAAGATAAACAATGATATAACTAGAACACCACCACAATAATACCAGAATAATACCAGAATAACACCAGAAAGAGCACTTTGATTACTCAGAGCAATGTTCACTTTACTCTTCGAGGGGGAAACCTCTAGTAGAGAAGATCTCTATTACAATAATATCCAAGACAAAACTTCTCATACCCTCTATTCCTATTTATACTAAATATATCTATCCAAAAGAACAATCTAGAGGAAGATCCTTCTAGAAGCATAACCTTCTATTAGGTCTTCTTACATTTGACTTATTCCTCCTTATTGATAGGCCTTATTAATATTGACCTTTATTACATGGAAATATATTATTCTACCCACTTGAGGGGTTAGGTAGGTTAGGTCCCTAACATGTCCTCCCCCTTAGAATCAATCTTGTCCTCAAGGCTTGAGATGAGGAAATTGATGTAGAATGTTAGCACTGAGTTTGGTACTTAGTTCCAATCACCTTATTTAAGCAAGAGACATGAAAAACAGGATGGAGCTTAGAATGATTGGGTAAATCTAACTAATAGGCCACCTGCCCAACATGCTTGAGAACTGTATAAGGACCATAAAATTTGGGTGCCAGTTTCTGACATTGTTCGACCTTGAGTGAAGTTTTCTTATAAGGTTGTAGCCGAAGAAATACCTGGTCTCCTTCAAAAAATTTCCATTCTGAGCGACCTTGATCAACTTGTTGCTTCATGTGATTCTGAGCCATGACCAAATTATCTTTGAGGGTACGTAGAATAGCCTCGCGAATTGTAAGTGTTTGGTCAACCACTTGGACCTTCGATACACTTGGCATGTAGGAGAGAACTAAAGGTGGATTTTGGCCATATACTGCTTCAAAAGGAGTCATGCGAGTAGCTGTATGGTAAGAAGTGTTGTACCACCATTAAGCTAATGGTAACCATTGAGCTCATTGATTTTTCCTTTCAGAAGAAAAACACCTCAAATAATTTTCCAAACACTTATTGACGACTTCAGTTTGACCATCAGTCTGGGGATGATAGGTAGTGCTAAGATGCAATTGGGTTCCGTGGAGTTTGAACAGTTCTTGGCAAAAATTTCTGGTGAAAGTTGGATCTCGATCAGAAACAATAAACTGAGGCATGCCATGAAGCTTGAAGATATGATCCATGAAAAGTTGATCCACAGTTGATGCGATAAATGGGTGTTGAAGAGCACATAAATGAGCATACTTGGAAAGACGATCCACAACCACCATGATGACGAACTTATTTCCTGATTTATGTAATCCCACAATAAAATCCATAGAGATGTCCCTCCAAATAGTGGGTGGAATCGGAAGCGGTTGGAGTGTGACAAAAGGTTTGATGGTTTCGCCTTTGTTGCGTTGAAAAACATCACATTTAGCTACAAAAGTGCGAACGCAATTTTTCATACCATCCCAGAAAAAAGAATGTTTGACCTGGTCATAGGTTTTGGTAAACCCGGAATGCCCAGCTGTGGAGTAACATGAAGCTCAGAAAGCACCGTGTATTTAAGTTGTGACTGTTTACTTAAATACAAACGACCTTTGTAGTGAAGTTCATCATTGTGCCAAGAATATCCTGGGGAAAATGGAGAGTTGGATTTCAATTGTTGGATCATATGCGATATTTTAGGATCATGTATCCATTCTTGGCAGACAACTTGGAGCCAATCTTGTATAATGAAGGATAGGGAAAAAGGGACCCTTCATCTTCATATTTTCAAGAAAGAGCGTCAACAACCACATTTTTTTTCCCTTTATTGTAAATGATCTCATAATCATAACAAAAGATCTTAGTTACCCATTTTTTTTGCTCTAGGGAGGAAGGTCATTGCTCCAGAAAATACTTGAGGCTTTGATGATCTGTCTTAATTTGGAATCATTTCCCCAGGAGATAAGGGCGCCAGAGATCCACTGCATGCAGAATAGCCAAAATTTCCTTTTCATAGATTGATTGGCCCAAATGGCGTTTGGACAATTGTTTTCTAGTAAAGGCCAAATGTTTGCCTTCTTGCATAAGGAAATGTCCAATTCCTCTGCCTGAGGCATCACATTCGAGGACAAAGGTTTTTGTGAAATCAGGAAGGGCCAAGACCAGAGTAGTACACATAGTTGCCTTCAAAGATTGAAAAGATTGATCTGCTGCAAGAGTCCAAGTGAAAGAGTTATTTTTAAGGAGAACAGTGAGAGGAGTTGCAATCTTCCCATAATTCTGAACAAACTTGCGATAATATCCGATTAAACCCCAAAACCACACAAGCTTTTGATAGTCTTGGGGTGAGTCCAGTCCTACATTGCTTCAATAATTTTAGGATCCACCCAGACACCAGCCTTTCCAACAATATGACCCAAGTACTTTACTTCTTAGGCTCCAAAGGCACATTTAGAGCATTTGAGGAAAATTTGGTGCTACGAGAGTAGATGGAGAATTTGATCCACATGGGAAATATGAGATTGTCAAGTTTTACTATAGATGAGAATATCATAAAAGAAAACTAAGACAAAATGATGGAGAAACAGATGAAAGACATGATTCATGAGGCTTTGGAAGGTGGAGGGGGCATTACACAGGCCAAAGGGCATGACCAAAAACTCATAGTGACCCTTGTGAGTTCGAAAGGTAGTCTTGGGTATGTCAACTTCTTGCATACGTATATGGTGGTATCTAGAACACAGATCAATTTTAGTGAAGTACTGAGCACCACTCAGCTCATCCAAGAGATCATCAATGAAAGGAATGGGGAACTTGTCCTCGATGGTGAGCTTATTGAGGGCACAAAATTTGGGAAACATGCGCCAAGTACCTTCTTTCTTAAGTACCATGAACACAGGGGAAGAATAAGGGATGGTACTGGGGCAGATAACACCCTCTTGGAGCAATTCATGCACTATTTTCTCAATTTCATTCTTTTGGGAAAAGGGGTGACAATAATGGTGAATATTGGGAGGAAGATTGCTAGGAACAAGGGGAATGGAATGATCACGAACACCACGAGAAGGAGGAATTCCCTGAGGGGTGGAAAAAATAGATTGATGTTTGGAAAGGATAGCTTGGAGGCCAGGATGCATAGAGGATGTCTCAATGATTTGAATAGAATGGTTTTGAGCAATGATACCAGAGTGGCCTTTCTTGAGGAGATTTTCCATATGATGGGAACTGATGATCTCAGGAGAACCAACTATGAGACCTTGGAATTGATACCTTTGTCCTTCCTGTTGGAATTGCATGGTTAATTCCTTAAAATATATAAGAATGGGACCCAAAGTGCGTAACCATTCAACACCTAGAACAATGTCACAACCTCCCATGTGAATGGAAAACATATGATATTTCAGTTGGTAATGTCCAATTTGAAGAAAAACATTTTCACAACGCCCACCACATTTCATGAACCCACCATTGGCTATCGTGATTTGAAAATTATTGATAACAAGAATATAACAATTGGTTTCCTGGGAAATGCGACGATGAATAAAATTGTGGGTGCTACCACTATCAACAGGGATGATGACCTTCCTGTGCTTAATGTAGCCAATGAGCTTGAGCGTTTGTGGGGCCAAGAAGCCAGTGAGGGAATGCAAAAAAATAAGTGGGTCAATTTCAGGTGGGTCAACAGGATCCTGGGTGGCATCGGGAAGGGAGCGTTGTTCAACAAGGGGGACTGTCACATCCTCTTCAAGAACATCTTCAGAAATGGCCATAAATAGTTTTTGTTCCTTACAGTTGTGCCCTGGAAAATATTTTTCATCACAATTATAGAAAAGACCCTTCAGTTAACGTTCAACCATTTTAGCCCTAGTTAGTTTCTTGACCTTGAGGGGAGTGACACGTGGGTTAGGATTAGCGGGTTGAGGGTGAGGAACAAAAGGGGTTTTTTTGTTCTGGGATAAAACAACTTGTTGGGCCTCTTTAGCATGTTGAGTAGCTTCCAACCAAGTTTTATGGTGGGACATGATAACCTGGGATCAGATTTCATCCTTGAGACCACTGATAAAGCATTCATAGAAGAACACATTTGACATGCCCTCTGTTCAAAAGGCCAAATTCTCAAAAGAAGTGACAAAGTCTTCCACTGTGCCTGACTGTTTCAACTTGGTCAAATGATTGAGATAGTGGGTATCAGTATCAAAGCGGGCATAGAGCTCAACAACAAACTAGGTCCAAGCAATATACCCCTGATGTGAGTTTTTTCTCCATTGCCACCATTGCCAATGTTCAGGATCTAGATAGAGGAAAACATAGCGAAGTTTGGCCAACTCGTCAGTAATACCATGTAGAGAAAAATAATGCTCCATTTGAGTGACCCAACTTGTAGGATTAGAGCCATCAAATTTATTGACCTCTACGTGGGGAAGACGAGGTTAACGGTGAAAGGAGTTGGAGTGAAAATGTGAAGGCTGAGAGGAATCAACAACATCGGGTTGTTCTGATGAGGAAGGAATCGTAGGGTGGTTCAACAATTGATTGAAAAAATAATGGAGGGAGGTCAATTGGGTTGTGAGGTTGGCTTCCATGTTGTTAAATTTGTGCTCTAATTTGTCAATGCAGGAATTGGTAGAATCCATCTGAGATGTGAGATGTTCGATGGAGACATGGGCTTGATTGATGGAAGTTTGGATTTCTTGGTTGCGAGTGGTGGCCATTTGGAGAGGGGAAGTGCGGGTAAGGAAAACAAAATGGGTGGGTGGGATCACAAAAAAAAAAAACCTAGAAGTGATAGGTACTGCGAGGATCAATGCTTGAAGGGAAATATAATGGAATAAGCGGAAAAATACTGAAACTAGGAAGGGGTTAGGTCCAATGAAACAAAAAGGATTAAAAAGGAAAGGTATGACTGCGATCAGGGAGAAAAGGGGAATCCAATGGAATAGGTCCCAAATAAGTGTGCCGACGGGACCAATATACTCGTTTTTGTTTTACTCCTGCATAGTTATACTCTGGCCTGAAGAATACTGCAGTGACGAAATGCCCAAATGCTTAATAGGAAGAAATGTGTAGTAATTTCACAACCAAAATGCAGAAGACACTGTAGCATGACAATAGATCTTATTGGTTCTATTTCTGTTTCCTCCCCAAGGGTTAGGGTATTCAAGAGTTCTACAAACAAGGGTTTTCCCTGTGCTATAGCTCTTTGATATACGTGTGGGGTCCAACAGTAGTACTCAGCCCAACATCTCAGGGCACCAACTAAGAAGGCTAGACTGTACTCTTAGCCGTACTACCCGACTACCTAACTACAAGAGAGTATCTTCCTGAGTGTTGTTCTCAGTGGCACTATAAAAGTCAGGCGACCGATCGGTTTATCTATGGAGGGCTTTAGGAGATCTAGGCCGATCCATATATAGGTGTTGTCTGATGTGCTACCACTCGAAGGGGTACCAACAAGGGTTACAAGGGTGACCAACAGATGTGTGCTTAAGTACCACTTGTAATTCCTGCATGTATGAATGCCCGACCGCGGGTTTATGCACGTAACAACAGATCTATGTATCTTGAATACGCTAGAATACGTCTCTACTCTAAAAAAAAATTAACCCACAATTTTTTGCCAAGGAATGTGCTTTGATAACACTTGTAATATTCTAGATATAAAATAGTATGCAAAACATAAATAATTAGCTAGAAATGGCAGATAAACAATGATATAACCAGAACAACACCACAATAATACCTGAATAATACCATAATAACACCAGACAGAGAACTTTGATTACTGAGAGAAATGTTCACTTGCCTCTTCAAGGGGGAAACCTCTAGTAGAGCAGAGCTCTATTACAATAATATCCAAGAAAAAAATTCTCATACCCTCTATTCCTATTTATACTAAATCTATCTATCGAAAAGAACAATCTAGAGGAAGATCCTTCTAAAAGCATAAGATTCTATTAGGTCTTCTTACATTTGAATTATTCCTCCTTATTGCTAGGCCTTATTAATTTTGACCTTTATTACATGGAAATATATTATTCTACCCACTTGAGGGGTTAGGTAGGTTAGGTCCCTAACAAATTACAAAATTTGAGGGCAAGAATGGTGAGGACATGGGTGATCACGTGACTACTTTTCATCTATGGTGCTCATCTAACTCCCTAAATGACGATTCTATTTGTTTGAGGATATTTCAATGCACCCTCACGAGGGTCACCACGAAATGGTACGTTGAGATACTGGGGGGAACATATGGAACTTTTAATCAGATGGTATTTTTTTTTCTCAACCACTTCCAATTACTAGTCCTTTACGATGCCGACATAGAACTTTTGTCGACCTTTCGCCAAGATAAGGCCTCACATATTTCTGATCATATCCAAGAGTGGCATAGACGAAATAGGTTGATTAAATCCTACATTCCTCCAAATTTTCTGTTGGAATGGTTCCTTAAGTTTTTGTTGCCTTATGTTTTGAAGGATGTCTCTACATCCAGAGTAACATTCGAGGAAGAATCCATCTTCAAATCCCAACAATTGGACCTCATATATGGTCAATCTAGGATGCTTTATGAAATTCTCCCTGATGCACCCCATGTAGATGGCATCATAGGCTCCACAAATGATAAGACTACAGACTTGGTGATGAACCGGTTGACAGATTTGTCTCTAAGCTAGTTTGTAGTAGAACAATATTCAACTTCGTCCTCCACCACCACCCAATCGGTGGATGTGCATTCTATACATTCGTTGTCTAACCCGAATGGTAACCAACAACCCGGAGGGACTAAGAAGAAAGGACGAGGTAATAATCATAAGGGCAGGAAAAATAATAATAAATCCAAGGATGACACTAATAATGATAAATCAAATAATAATGTTGGTGAGGGTAGGAAAGAGAGGTGGAAGGTGAAGTTTCCCTATAAAATTTGTAAATATGATCACCTTACCCACTTGTGCCCCAAAATGGAGGAAGCCTCGAGGCTCTTATCGTAGCCACCCACTGTGTCAACAAACCCATTTCCACATAATAAAAATATGGCCTTGGGGACCTCCAACAAAAGAAATGCATCGAGTGGGAGTCAAAACCCCTCTGCACATGAAGGTGGCCATCTATGTGTCAATATGGTCAAGTATCGAATTGATGTAGCCACTCGATCTCGTGATTACGATTCTTCACAAACTGTTATAGGTCCAGATTCTCCTCCTCATTTGGAAACACCCTTTCAGATCAATAAGCCGAAATCTCTGCCTCATATTATGAAAGGAGTAATAAAGTTCTATTCCCACAATATTAATCCTAGATCCACCTAGAACTAATTTATTGTCGAATATTTGGGCCAAACCCTCTATGCGATGTCGACTTTGGAGGTTCTCTAGATGTGTCCTTCATAGATGAATGCCTTGTTGCTAGTTGGGGAGCCTAATTATCTTCTTGATTTAGAGGTTTGTTTCGGCCGTACTTGGAACCCATTCCCTAATGGGGTGGTGTGGGGGGATTTTCCTCCCACAACTATCGCCAGGGGGGGTGGAAAAAAATTTCCTTGTAAAATATTGTGATTTTGTAGTCAATCTAGACTGTTCATTATAAGGTCGCAAATCTGATGGTAGAAGTTGTTTTAGAGATTTTTGCCTTAGAAGGTAACCCTATTTTATGAGGGAATTGTATTGCAGCTGTGTATGAGTTTGATTATTATGTTCTCAAAGAGGATACTGTGAGAGAAATAAGAGGAAGTTATAGCGAGTGTGCTGTAGGTTGTATCCCTTCATTTTGCTGGATATTAAAAAGGAAGGACCTGGCAATTTCTCTGATGGATGTATTCCACACTGGGTGAACCATGTATATCTGTGTCTCTCTTGTATTGTGTATATTATGTGTTTTATTTACACATTTGTTTTATTTTATTGCTTTGTGATCCTATTTTTCTAACAACTGGTATCAAAGCAAAAGGTAACTTGCAGGAAAATAGGGTTCCTGGTTCGAGTGGGATCAATGACAGAAGATGGAAAGTTTAGGGTTGAGAAAATTAACGACCAAAACTACTAGTTATGGAAGATGCATATGGAAGATTATTTATATTAGAAGGATCTATTCCTACCATTGGGAGGAATAACAAAGAAGCCGACGACCATGAATGATGAAGAATGGGAGGTTCTCGACAAAAAGGCACTAGGAACGATACAACTGAGCCTGGTAGCATCGATGGCTTTCAATATTTCGAAATAAAAGACAACGAAGGAGATGATGGATGCATTGGATAAACTGCATGAAAAAATCTCAGCATCCAATAAGGCATTTCTAATGAAGAAATTATTTAATATGAAGATGTTATAAGGTGGGTCTCTTGCAGCGAATTTAAATGAATTTAATACGGTTACTAATCAACTAATTTCTCTAAAAGTGGACTTTGATGACAAGGTCAGGGATCTTCTAATCCTGTGCTCATTGCCAAAAATATATATTGGCTTGGAAATGGATGTAATTAACTCTGACTCTGGTTCAAACACTCTAAAATTTGATGATGTTGTTGGTGTTATCCTTAGCAAGGAAATGCAATGGAAAAACACAAGTGAGACATCAGGTAATGTGTTAAACATGGAAAACAGGGGAAGACAAAAGGATACATAAAAGGGATCAGGGAACCATGGGAATTATAGGAAGGGTAGATCCAAATCCATATTGGGAAATATAGAGTGCTGGAATTTTGGAAAGAAAGGACATCTGAAGAAAGACTGCAGAGCTCCAAAGAAACAAAGAGATGGCCAACAAGAGAAAAATCAGGAAGCAAATGTAACATGTGATATGTTACAATATGATTTGATTCTTTCTGTAGATAATATTTCTGAGTCTTTGGTAGTATATTCAGGGGCTTCATTTCATTCCACACCCCATAAGAAACATTTTCTAGATTATGTTCAAGGTGATTTTGGACAGGTTCATTTGAGTGATGATGCACCATGCAAAATTGTTGGAATGGGAGACATACAAATAAAGCAAAAGAATGGAAACCAATGGTTGTTGAAAGAGGTAAGACACGTTCCATATCTAAGGAGAAATCCAATTTCAATAGGACAGTTGGCAAATGAAGACTGTATATGCATATTTATAGATAAGGCATGGAAGGTCACCAAAGGATCACTGGTGATAGCAAGAGGAGAGAAGGTAGGTACATTGTATTTATGTTTTGGTAATACTAACTTTTCTATCTCTTTAGCTTCTAGAGGAGTGGACACAACACTTTGGAATCATAGGCTTGGACACACGAGTGATAAGGGGATGTATATACTTCAAAAAATGATTTTTTTTTCTAGATATTAAACAAATTGATTTGGATTTTTATGAGAATTGTGTTTATGGAAAAAAAAAGAGAGTCATATTTCTCAGAGTCGAAAAAGAAAATATGAGTGAAAGGTTAGAGATTGTGCATACAGATGCATGGGGACCAACTAAGGTATCATCTCTTGGTGTCTCTCGTTATTATGTTACATTTATTAATGATGTAACTAGAAAAACTTGCGTTTATTGCATTTGACAAAAATATGATGTTTTTGACACTTTTAAGAAATGGAAAGCTTTGGTTGAGAATGAGAAAGGAAAAATGTTGAAGTGTCTTAGATCATACAATGGAGGTGAATATTGCAGCAAGGAATTTGATTATTATTGTTCATACCATGGGATTTGTAGAGATAAGATAGTTCTAGGAACACCACAAGAAAATGGTGTGTCAGAAAGAATGAACATAACAATCATGGAGCGTGCAAGGAGTATGAGATAGAATGTTGGGTTTACCTTACAGTCCTGGTTAGATTCTATAAATATTGATGTTTACTTGATAAACAAAGGACCTTCAATATATTTGGATGGTGGAATTCCAGAGGAGGCATGGACAGGTAAAAAGGTAAACTATTCATTTTTGAAGACTTTCGGTTGTGAAGAGTTTGTCCATATTGATAAAGAAAATAGAACAAAGATTGAGGAAAAATCCAAATACTGTACCTTTATTGGATATGGTGTTAATTATTTTGGTTATCGCTTATGGGATTATGACAATCAAAAAATAATCAAGAGTAGAGACATGTCATATTCAATGAGAAGGTCATGTACAAATATCAGTTGTAGGAAAAGAAACAAGAAAAAGAAAAACTAGAATACACAGTGCTTGATGAGATCACTGAAAAAGAAATTCCAAAGGTACCAGAGAATCAAAATATACAACAACAAGAGAAACATGTACCTCAAACTCCTGCAAGTGTTGTTAGAATATCTATTAGGTTAAGTAGGCCCCCTGGACGATACTCTCCTTCATTGTATTATTTATTGTTGACTGATTCTGGTGAACCAGAAAGTTATGAAGAGGCAATGAAGGTAGAAACTAAAAATAAGTGGGAGCAAGGCATGAAAGAGGAAATGGACTCCTTGGTAAATATATAGACTTGGGACTTGGTTCAGTTTCCTGTAGGAAAAAGAGCATTGTAGAATAAATGGGTTTACAGGTTAAAGGAAGAAGATGGAGGAAAAAAGTGGTACACGTCTAGACTTGTTGTAAATGGGTTTGCACAAAAGAAAGATATATATTTCGATGAAATATTTTCTCCTGTTGTTAAGATGAATTCAATTAGGACTATATTAATTCTTGTGGAAGTAGAATATTTTCATCTTGAATAGTTAGATGTAAAAATAACTTTTCTCCATGGGAATTTGGAGGAAGAGATTTATATGCAACAACCACAGGGGTATGAGGTCAATGGAAAGGATAATTTGGTATGCAGGTTGAAGAATATGTTGTATGGCCTAAAGCAAGCTCCAAGATAGTGGTATTTGAAGTTTGACAGGTTTATGACAGAACAAGGTTATAGTAGATGTCGTTCTGATCACTGTGTTTATTTTAAAAGGCTAGAAAATGGAAGCTATATTATCTTGCTATTGTATGTAGATTACATGCTTGTCGTAGGGTCTAATATGCATGATATAAATGTTCTCAAGAAGAAATTAACTAATTCATTTGCCATGAAGGATTTGGGTGTTGCAAATAAAATCCTTGGTATGAGAATAACAAGACACAGGAAAAATCACAAATTGACATTGTCTCAGGGTGAGTACATAGAGAAGGTGTTAGAGAGGTTTAGAATGCAGAGTGAAAAAATAGTTAGTACACCTTTGGCTAACCATTTCAAATTAACCAAGGAAATATTTTCAAAGACACATGAGGATATAGAATACATGTCCAGGTTCCCTTATTTATCAACAATTGGTAGATTGATGTATGCGATGGCTTGCACAAGATTGGATATTGCACATGCAGTGGGAGTTGTGAGAAGGTATATGAAAAATCTAGGTAAAGAACATTGGGAGGTAGTAAAGTGGATTCTCAAGTATCTGAGAGGTACTTCTACTCATGCATTATGTTTTGGAGGGTCAGAAATTGTTCTACAGGGATATGTTGATTTATATATGGAAGGTGATAAAGATAGAAGGAAGAGCACCACGGGGTATGCTTTTACTGTAGGTGGAACAACAGTAAGTTGGATTTCAAAACTACAAAAGGTTGTTGCATTTTCATCAATGGAATTAGAGTATGTTGCTGCTACAGAGGATAGTAAAGAGATAATTTGGTTACATAGGTTTATGGAGGAATTGGGAAAGAAGTAGGAGAATAGAAGGTTGTACTGTGACTGTGAGAGTGCCATTCATCTTGAAAATAAATAAACCTTCCATTCAAAGAATAAACATATACATATCAGGTACCATTTCATACGATCCATCTTGGAAGATGGACATTTGAAGTTGAAAAAATACATACTAGCCAAAATCTTGTAGACATGTTAACAAAGGGAGTAACCAGGGAGAAAATGAGTTCCTGCTCAGTTTCAGTTGGTCTTCAAGCATGAAGGTGGA
>SNQJ01S0022294.1:14045-42082 GCA_010110895.2 Picea sitchensis
GCTTAAAAGTTAATGATAGAAAATAGGCCGCGAGGCATGACATTTAGGATTTTTCCATGAGAAAGAAACACATACTCATTCCTATTTAATATAATGTTTTAATGTAAATAGAAACACGTGTGCATTTTGGTCCATAATTCCTAATTTCGAAATCAAAGGTGGTGAGAAGGCATAAAGAGCATCAGAGATGGTATCAGAGTAGGTTTTATCAAAGCAAGTTTTATCATAGTAAGTTTTAAAGAGCAATAACTCTGTTGTAAGGCGAAATTATGGCTTCTACTTCAAATTTGCAACCTCCCACTTTTGCAGGAAAAAATTCTGAGTTATGGTCCTTGACTATGAAGGAAATAGTTCGAGGTCAAGATGTATGAGAGATAGTCGAAAATGGCTATGTGGAACCAACAGATCAGACATCATACAATGCTCTCACAAAAGCTGAGAAGGATGCTTTGAAATATCAAAGGAAGAAAGATGGAAGGACAATGTTTTACATACATCAAGCCATGCATGAAAGCATACTCTCAAGAGTTGCATCAACAAAGAAAGCCAAAGAAGCATAGGACATACTTCAAACTTCTTATCAAGGTATGGACAAAGTTAAAACTTCAAAACTACAAATTCTTAGAAGAGATTTTGAAACTTTGTCGATGAAGGATTCAGATTCAGTAGATTCATTTTACACCCATTTTATTGGCTTGATAAATCAGATTAAGTCTCATGGAGAAACCATAGAGGATAGGAAGGTTGTTGAGAAGGTACTTAGGAGTTTTCCTCCTAAATTAGATACCCTTGTTGTTACCTTAGAAGAGAACAAAGATCTATGTTAGTTTAGTCTAGATGAGTTGCAAGCTTCCTTCATTAATCATGAACACATATTAAATAGGTCAAACATGTCATTAGAGAATGCATTTTTTGCGTAGCCATCTATATGTCGTGGAAGAGGAAGGAGTGTTACAACAAATTTTTCCTCACTCCATGCATCTTTCTTGGATGGCCTTCCATTTCCTTCTACATACTTGAAGAACCCTTTTTTTTCACTCCAGAACAAAAAATGCACATTTTTATACATATACACACCCTATTAGTTACACAACAAGCATATATATAGGTTGCTCCACTACAACCCGCGTACATCGAGTTTGGTGCTCAAAAATTAAAAATTATGTCGGTTTTCCATGCCATGTCACGAGATCCATGATCCTTGGCCTTCCATATACTGGAAACACTCTGAATCGACCCTTCAGTTCCATTTGGAGGCTATAAATTGAGCCATATCCAAGCCTTGAGGACAATTCGACAATTTGACTTTGAGAGCAAAGATACTTTGGAGAAATTTCACTTCATATTGAGTCTGCATCCCTTTGTCCTTGAAAGTACGAAATACTTATGTTAAGCCCCCAAGATCTTCCTTCTTTGTGATGGAGAACCTCATTGACTCCTATATATGAGCTTGACTTTGTGGAGGATTGAAGTGGTGGAGGCTCAGCTAGAAGGACTTAGTTTCTCGGTTATGATATGTGTCGTTATAGAAGTTTGTCAACTATGTACTTCTGCTGATTATTGTAATAGAAATACTCTTTTCTTGTCCAATTGATATCTTGCAAATATTTGAATTACTATTCCATGGGCGTATTTGTCATGTATGTTAATGGATTATGCTAATTTATATGTTGACACTATATATTTTCACCATATTCTTGCGTATCTTGGTTGTTGAGGACAAGTTGCAGGTATAAATCTTTGGGTCGAGTGCTCAACGATGGTCTTCTTCAAACGTCTGGACGAGGTAAGATTTTATCCTTGTCTTGTTAGCATTTCATTTATATAGCATACTTGATATTAAAGTTGGTTTCTGGGTGTCGTTCCGTCTGTTGTGGTTTACCCCTATCCATAGAGAGATTTTACTTGTAACAAAATTGGCGACCATATTGGGGATATCTCTTTTTTTGGGGTTTTGAGTGTTTTTCTCCTTGATTTTCTCTCTCTTTTCCTGAGTTTCCTTGTCGTTCATTGCTTGAAAGTGTTGATGTTTGGACAACATCGAGAAGACATTCTCTTAGATTAATAATTAATAATATAATTATTGATTATTAAATACTATATATAATAAGTAAATGATGATAATAAATAGTTATTGATTATCCAAGGGATGCATCCTTTCATGGATGGTCATTATATATTCTCTATATATGGAACACACATCATTGTAATAATATATCGATCATATCTCATATGAAGAAAAACAACATGGTATCAGAGTAGAGTAAAATGTTGGGAGTGTTAAATTTATGGGGTTGTTACAATATCTATGTACAACATATTTAATTTTTACTCCTACCTAAATTATAGAAAGAATTCCATAAATTATGGTGGGCAATAATTTTTGGTAAAAATGTCTAATTACCTAAATATGAGGAATGCACTACATATTTACTTCTACCTATATTTATACAAAGAATCACATGAATTATGAAGTAACAATTTAACAAAGTCAAATACTAGGTGGATGGATTAAAACCAGATTAATCTTTGGGTAGTTACGAGAGGTATTCTCCAACTATTTATAAGAAAGAAAATTAAATTAAATTTTAAATTAAATTTTAAATTAAATTTTAAATTAAATTTTCAAAGAGACATGTCTTTTTTGGATCAATCTAATATTACTATAAAAAGACACTTGAAAGACACAACAATAGACACACATAATTTTTCTCTTTCACACATGGGATAAGTGATCTAAGGAAGAGACTAAGAAGTTGAAATTTTCCGAGTTACTTAGTGATGTTCTAGTGTTTACTAAAGTAATATTGTATATCATTGGAAGTAATTACCACTTGTGGAAAATTGTGCTTGTTTAATTTAACTCTAGAAAATCAACATGGTTAGCTGTATGACATCGAGTATATGATGGATGTGTGTTGGTAGCCGTATGAAATCGAGTATATACTGGATGTGTGTTGGTAGCTGTATGACATCGAGTATATTGTGGATGTGTGTTGGTAGCCGTATGACATCATGTATATGATGGATGTGTGTTTGTCATATTAGAAGAAATATTATTTGGAGGGTCACTATATATAGTTGTGCATAAGATAAATTGATCTCCTCTAGGATATGTTTTTTGTTGTTCTTGTTTCTTGTTCTGGGAAGGTCATAGATAATAGCTATGAGAAGGAGCCATAATGATGGTCGCAGGAGGCAGAGATGGAGGGAAAGAACTTCCAACATGATATCAAGGAGAGACATTGCCAGACATGATGCTCAGAGACAAGAAGTCTCTAGGAGCAATGTACCTCCCAGAACGGGACTATGCCAGATAATAGAGAAAGTTCCAATGATCATGGATACAATGAGTCAAGACCGACTGTAGCACAACTATGGTAGATCCAGTAGAGGAGGAAAACACATTATGAGACTCAGAGGGAGCTGGTGTAGCAGTCCTAGTACTTGAGTCGATCCATGAGATGTTGAGAAAGAAAACATGGCAGTAGTTCCAATGTATGTAGAGGCACTCTTAGAGCGGGATGCGGTACTACATCCAGAGGGAGTAAAGATTGGGTTACCTCTAGAGAAGGAGGAAGAGATACCTTCAGTGTCATAAGGAGTAGAGAAAGAGAAGGAGTCACCTCCAAATCCATAAGGAGTGTTGATGTTTTTCAGCCTTCTGAGATATTGGTTTCATGAGGGAACCTCGATATATCAAGTATGGTCCAAGATGACTTAGCATGATCAACATTTACCTATGTTTCTGTGTGCAAAGGAATCCATGACTGCAATGTATGTTCATAAAAAAAGTCCTCATAAGACTTTGAGGAACATGACACCTAAGGAGGCCTTCACCGGAGTGAAGCCTAAGGTTGGACACTTCATGATATTTGGGTGTCCAGTATATATTCATGTACCCAAGGAGAAAAGGATCAGGCTAGACCCTTCAAGCAGAAAGGGTACATTTATGGGGTACAATGAGTCTTCGAAGGCATACCAGATCTACATCCCTGGTCAAAGACATATTGAGGTGAGCAGAGATGTTACCTTTGAGGAGGAGGTATCCTTTAAGAGATCTAGAGGATCTCACATGGAGATTGATCCAATTGATCCAATTGATCCTATACCTCCAGTTGATGTTCCCAAAGATATTGCAGTAGGTTGGAAGAGACCTACATGGGCTCGTCAGAATCTACATGAGGTAGAAGGATATGCAACTCCTCGTGGTACCTTCCGAGTGAGAAAGAGACCTCAGAGATATTCATGCTATGCCACAACTATGAGCCACATCATTCAATTTGAGCCATACTGTGGTGAGGAGGAAACTAGTCATCCAATATGGAGAGATGTCATGATGGTGGAGTATCAATCCATCATGAATAATGATGTGTGGGATATTATTCCAAGACCTAAGGGAAAATTTGTAGTGACTTCCAAACGGATCTACAAGATCAAACACATCGAGCAGGCAGATGGTTTCGTGATACATGAGAAGGAGTCTCATTTGTGCAGGTTGAAGAAGGCCTTGTATGGACTCAAGAAACCACCTCGAGCTTGGTATGCAAGTATTGATGGATACCTAATGAGTTTGGGCTTCAAAAAAAGTGTTGTTGATCCCAACCTGTACTACAAGACTATTAATGGTGAGTCCCTGATTTTGGTCCTCTACGTTGATTATCTATTCCTCACCGGTACAAAGAGCCATATTGATGAATGAAAGTATGTGTTGGCCTTTGAGTTTAAGATGGACTTTTGTATGATGAACTACTTTCTGGGACTAGAGGTGTGGAAGCGAACTGATGATATCTTCCTAAGTCAGGGGAAGTACACAATTGAGATATTGAAGAAGTTTAGGATGTTGAATTGTAAGCCCATGGCTAGAATAATGGTGATGAATTTGAAGAAACTAAGTGTGTCTTCTTTTGACTCCGACGAGTTTGATCCGACCCTGTACAAAAAACTCATTGGATCATTGATGTATCTGGTTAACAACAGACCATATATTTTTTATGCAATGAATACACTTAGCCAATTTATGAGTCAACAGAGACATACATACTATATTGCTGCGAAGCATGTGTTGAGATACCTGCGATGCACAATTGGACATGGTTTGAGATATACTTCCTGTATTGACATGATATTATAGGTAAATCCTGAATCTGATTGGACAGGGAGCGCAGTGGACAGGAAGAGCACCTCTGGGTGTTGCTTCACTTTGGGATCTGCCATGGTTTCCTGGTGTAGAAGGAAACAAACTTCTATGGCCTTGAGCACCGCAAAAGCAGAGTACATTGCATTGAATCTGGAAGTATGCAAAGCAACGTGGCTTTGTAAGCTCCTTGCAGATTTATTTGGACATGTGTTTTGATTCCACTGTTACTCTGAGACATGGTGTAGAGGAATGAAGTACTGGTGCAGTACCTTCCTATAGATGAGCAGGTTGCTGATGATATTACTAAACCAGGATGAAATTTGATTACTTTCGTGATAGACTTCTCATGGAAAAGAATGCCTCCCTCGCTGAGAGGGAGTGTTGATGTTTGCAACTTCCTGAGACATTATCCATATCATACTCCTCTATGATTGAGTTGAGTTGATCTATGAGGAAACTTATCCGAGAAGGGATAAGTGAGATACATATCCAAGAAGGGATAAGTGGTTTTGGGTTTATTTGAGAAGGGATAAGTGTGTTGATTTGTGAGGACACTTATCCGAGAAGGGATAGCCCAACATCCCTTGTGGAGAGAACATGAGGACACGTCCCATGTGGAGAGCACATGAGGACATATCAAGGGAGTAGACCTTGACATCAAACAATATGGGGAATTGAACCTAGTGTTTCTAGAGGGATTAGCCTCTAGAAGTTCACATGGGAGTGTCATGTGTAACATACATTCTCCAGATCGTACTCCTCTGTGAACTGAGTTGAGTTTATTTGTGAGGAAACTTATCCGAGAAGGGATAAGTGTGTTTGGTCTTATATCCCAACGTCCCTTATGGAGAGAACATGACGACATGTCAAGGGAGTTGACCTTGACGTCACACACTATGGGGAGTTGAACCTAGTGTTTCTAGAGGGAGTAGCCTCTAGAATTCAACATGGGAGTGCCATGTGTGACAGAAATTTTGCTACTATAGTGGTTATGTACCATTGGCGAAGACTATGTGTCTCTGGACAATAGTTGTGTACTAATTTGGAAAGATACCTCCCTGGCTAAGGGGGAGTGTTGATGTTTCAACATTGGGCAGACCTTCTCCTAGATTGGGCTGTAGACCAAGAGAGATAGGATACATTTATCATAAAGGTGCACTTGTGGTAAATGGGCCCAGGCGTAGTCCTTCCTTGATCATGACAAGGAATAATATGGAATCAAGGTGCTTGAAGTGTTTTCCACATGTCAGTTAATATCATGATCACATTCACTCACATGTGTGTATATGTGGTGAAAGATCCTGGTGTGGTCTTTGTCCTAGTCATGGTGATTTGACAAGGAATGATACAGACTCAAGATGTTATATGCTATTACATGTGGACCCAGAGTGAGCCTGATCTTAGAGAGAGTCAATTGGCTCAGAGGGAGACTCATAGAAGGAGTTTCTCCTCGGTTCAGGTGGGAGTGAGACATCTCCCAAGACTAACAGACAAGTGTCATGAGTCTAGGGTGAAGTTTGTATAATTAAAAGACAAGCTTGGCATGATGCAAAATTTCTCCCTCATTGAGAGGGGGTGTTGATGTTTGGACAACATTGGGAAGACATTCTCTTAGATTAATAATTAATAATATAATTATTGATTATTAAATACTATATATAATAAGTAAATGATAATAATAAATAGTTATTGATTATCCAAGGGATGCATTATTTCATGGATGGTCATTATATGTTCTATATATATGGAACACTCATCATTGCAATAATATATTGATAAGATCTCATATGAAGAAAAAAATTAGAAAGCCTATATTTTTCCTTGCATCTGAGTTTCTTGGCTTAACCCTTGCCCTAGCAGTGTTTTTCTTGGTATACATGGTTTTTCCTTTGACAAACGCATACATACGTGAGTTGCATGCCTTTAGGGAGCATATATACACTCTTGTTTCTCAAACGGTCGCGTACATAATCTCTTAAGTATTGCTGGTTGAGTTTGGTGTTTACTGGGTGAGTCTTTCTGGTTGTTGAGTCTTCTTGGGTCCCTATTTCGACTGTTAAGTACCTACAGAGTGATAGGAAGCCTTTTTATTGTTGAATTTCCAGGAAAACTTCTTTCTTGTCATCTTTTTCATTGGTTGTCCTTGCATATTTGTCTGAGTAGTCACTTCTTGGTATCCTTCTTGGCTTGTCTCTTTTGTTTGCAGTAGGGTCTGCCTGTGAGGTTGTTATTCAGTCCTTGCATTTTATTTTCATTATATCGAAAATACAAAAATATTTTCTTATTTTCATTATACTTATGGTGTAATATACTTTATCTATATTACAATGTTAAATAATTACTAATTAAATGATTAATTTACTAATTATATTTTTAATGTAAATTCACGTCTTTTTAGACAAAAAGACATGACTTTACTCATTTACTTGTATTTATACACGTTGTTGTACATTTGAATAAGACAACGAATAATAAAGTTATTAAATAATAATATATCTTTTATATATATCAAGTATTAAGCTTCCAAGTGGTATAAGAGCAAATCTTGGTGAAATCCCAAAAACACATGCGTTCAAGATGGAAAATATCATTCATAAAAACATGAAAATTATAACCAATATGGAAAATATGAGCAACACTCTCGAATAAATGAAGAACTTTGTGAAAGTAATAAAAGAACAATTAGAGAAGGAAGTCCTAGCATACTTAAAGGAGGAGGTTTTCCACCAAAACTAAATCTTACATTCTCCATCATCTGAATTGTCAAAGGGACAAATATACGACGATGATGAAAGTGGTAAAACCAATGATGGTGTTATGGAATACCCATATGTGAAAACATTATCTTTGACTAACAGGGATGAGAAGACAAATTTAAAGGTTGAAAATCTCATTGAAGATGAGAAGAAGAGCCTCAAATAGAAATCTAAGGAATTTAGTAATGACTCGGAAGCAATGAGAAAGGACGAAAACAAGGCATTAACAAAAACTATCCCATATTATGCATGTCTCCAACACCCACGTTTTCTTTCCAACTCCCTCATTTTATCTCGCAACCCAAACTCGAGATACCCTAACCTACACTCTCTGTGGATTTACAGCAACAAAAACAATATACCGATACCTTCTATTCCTGAAGAGTTAATAAGTGATGTAAAATCCTTGTGTGATGACAATGATGAATGTGTATATTCCTTCACTCCAGTCGATGAGAACGACCACAAAATGTATGATGTGAGCGTGTATGATTTAAGAGAAGGAAACATTCAGTGAAATAAAATCCCTCCCTTGCCTATCTTGGAGGAACAATCTATGGTGAGCCCTTGTTCTTTTGACAACGGTGGGTGTTCTACAAATATAATGTGACTTCCAAGAATCGTTTGTGATCCACAAGAGGACTTTGGTGTGGCTTTGGCTCCTTTTACTAGCTATGCAATGAAATAATTAGAACTCAAGTACAATAAAAATCAAGGTCCCAACATTGATTATAGTTTCTGCACATGCAAGAGAAAACAATTCTATATGTGTGAAAATGAGGGCGAGGGATATTCAGAAAATTCTAATGAAGAATCCAAAAATAATCTAGCCATAAAAAAATAGCAATGCTTCGAGGACGAAGCATTTGAAGGATGAATGACTTGTAATATACTTTATCTATATTACAATGTTCAATAATTACTAATTAAATGATTAATGTACTAATTATATTTTTAATGTAAATTTATGTCTTTTTAGATAAAAATACACGACTTTACTCATTTACGTGTATTTATGCATGTTGTTGTACATTTGAATAAGACAACGAGTAATAAATTTATTAAATAGTAATATATATTTTATATATATCAAGTATTAAGGTTCCATATGGAATTTTCACTTTTGATTACTTTGCATTGATTTTGATGCATTTGTAAAGATTGCACTTCATTGAAATTGTAGAGATTGCATTGGAAAAATTGTATTTAGAAGCATACCATCTCTTGAAATTCAAGACTAGCACTTAACAATGTTTTTATATTTGATTCTTTTTATATGCTGAGTCACAATACCACCAGTTTCATGACCACACCTCTTGAGTAATAAGAAGCCATTAAAATTAACGTTGATTAATTAAAATTGATTAGAAACGATTTTATTTTTCAGGGTACACAAACAAGTATAGGACCTAGAGCCTTGGAATAAGATTTTGTGAGTAAACTTCTCCAAGGCTATTAAACTCAACATATGTGTCTGACCAGGGAATGATGAAATCCATTGTGTAATCGGTGATGTTAGGAGGCTCCACTCACACTAGAGTTAATCACGACGTCACGTGAAGTTGGTTGCAAAGATAGCCCTCTAATACCTTCCTAGCGTCAGAGATATTTCTGGGTTTCTATACGTATCTGGGGGTCTTGCTAGTACCTTTACCTCCATGAGAGACGATTATTTCGATATTTCGGGCTTTGCTTCCCTACCCATATGGTGGATCGGACTTGCGATTGCTCGCCTACGTATTGGTTATATCGTGGTGACTCTAGTTGCTTGACATATGTATCCACATAGGTTACTTAATGTAGGGGTTACTTTGCACGTACCCTGAGTCAGATAAGGGTCGGAAAACACATAATCTTTATGGAGGATTACCTCTCTAGGGGGATCTGACTGACTGCGTTGTTAATCCCACGAGGGCCCTTATAACCGATTCTGATACCTCCACTCTACTATTGTGGAGTCTCAAGCCCCTCTTGGGTGAGGCATACCTACTTTAGTTCGGGAGGTTCCTTTTTCAACCATTATATCCTATTTGTGTGCATTGTCCTTTTTTCTTTATTTTGGTGTTCTCTTTGATTATTAGTTGGCCTTAGGATTTTTTTTTATATCTCAAGTTCTAAGTCATCGTGGAGAAAGACCGACCTCCTCGGCAGTCTCTTGGTTTGTTGAAGTTACGACCGTGCCTTGATCCTTTACCGAAGCCACCTTATAAAAGGCGTAGAGTTAATAAATGTGGTACACATATCTTCACCTCCCAGACGTGTGATCATCCAAATATGAGTATTGATTCAGACATGAACATCTTGGGAAGTCCTTTGACTCCCTTTTCTTCTGTGATTAGTGAGATCCTATCGACTCCCTCATCGTTGACGGTGTGGGTGCTGGAGGCTCCCTAATCTAGTGCTACCCAACCCATGAGATCTACTTTACTGACGAGAACGAACCCTTTCAGATATCTTTTCGGCACGCCAAGTCATGATTCTCAGTCAATACCTTTGACCTCTAATCCCTTTTATTTTGGTATACCTGACATGACATCGCAACTCTCATCCTTTGTTTCAATGACTAATGCGAATCCTAGTTTTGGGTCTGGGGGCACAACACCTCCTTATGTTCCTTTCTCGTTTGGTGGAGTTCATATTCCCCAAGAGAATCCTACAGTTGGAAGTTATAATCTTCTTTCCTCCGGGCCTAATCCTATCTTGAGTGCCCTGGGATGGAGTGCTCAAATGGGCGGACAATTTACTTCTTATATTTCATCCTTCAATCCCTCTTCCTCCACACCAATTATTACAAACACGTTTATTATGGAAAACCCCCATCTATCCTATGGTGTTCCATCTGAAGGGATTCAGTTTCACAGTATGGGAAACCCCTAGCACAAAGTTCCTTCATCTGGGGGAAACATACATAATTCTTATCATGCCACTTCTACGGGTATGGTGCCCTTACAACCTTTCATGAATCAGTTTGGAGGAGGATACTATCCTACCAAACAAGGCCATGGTATATACCAAAACCCTGGATGGTATGCAATCCCTCTTCCCCAATCTTTCCTAGGAGCATGGGCTCATTTGTCGCAACCCTGACTCCCTTTTCTGACGACGCTTGATTTTCCATGTTTTTCAAAATTAATGAATGACCTTGTGCGTTACGATCCATCTTATCCCCCCATACCCACCAAGCTTCCTTCAAACATTCTGTAATATTCCAGATATAAAATAGTATGAAGAACGTAAATAATTATCTAGAAATGGAAGATAAACAATGATATAACTAGAACACCACCACAATAATACCAGAATAATACCAGAATAACACCAGAAAGAGCACTTTGATTACTCAGAGCAATGTTCACTTTACTCTTCGAGGGGGAAACCTCTAGTAGAGAAGATCTCTATTACAATAATATCCAAGACAAAACTTCTCATACCCTCTATTCCTATTTATACTAAATATATCTATCCAAAAGAACAATCTAGAGGAAGATCCTTCTAGAAGCATAACCTTCTATTAGGTCTTCTTACATTTGACTTATTCCTCCTTATTGATAGGCCTTATTAATATTGACCTTTATTACATGGAAATATATTATTCTACCCACTTGAGGGGTTAGGTAGGTTAGGTCCCTAACATGTCCCTCCCCCTTAGAATCAATCTTGTCCTCAAGGCTAAAGATGAAGAAATTGATGTAGAATGTGCTGAGGTTTGGTATAGTTCCAATCACCTTTTTTTTAAGAAGGAAACATGAAAAGCGGGATGGAGCTTAGAATGATTGGAGTGAAATCTAACCTAATAGGCCACACTTAACATGCTTGAGATCTGTATAAGGACCATAGAATTTGGGTGCGAGCTTCTGACATTGTGCACTATGAGTGAAGTTTTCTTATAAGGTTGTAGTCGAAGAAACACCTGATCCCTTTTTTGCAAATTGACATTTAGAGAGACTTTGTTTTGCTTGTTGCTTCATGTGATTACAGACCATGACAGAGGCTATCTTTGAAGTCGATAGAATAGCCTCCTTGGTGTAAGTGTTTGAGTCAACCGCGGACCTTCGATACACATGATAGGTATGAGAGAACTAAGGTGGATTTTGTCCATATCTTGCTTCAAAGTCATCTTGAAGTAGGCTGTATATGGTAGAAGTGTTATACCACCATTATTAATGGTAACCATTGAGCTCCATTGATTTTCCCTTTCAGGAAAGAAAAACACATAAAATAATTTTCCAAACCCTTGTGACTTAGGTTTGACCATCCAGTCCCAGGGATGATAGGTAATGCTAAGATGCAATTGAGTTCCAGAATTAGGTTGAGCAGTTCTTGGCAGAATTACAGTGAAAGTTGGATCCTCGTCGAAACAATAAGCTGAGGCATGCCATGAAGCTTGAAGATATGATCATGAAAAGTTGATCCCGCAGTTGTATCTCACGATAAATGGGTGTTGAAGCACATAAATGGCATCTTTGAAAAGCGATCCACAACCACCATGATGAAAAAACTTATTTCTTGATTTAGGTAAACCAACAATAAAATCCACAAAGATATCCCACCAAATAGTAGGTGGAATCCGAGGCCCGGTTGGAGTGTGCTAGGATGTTTGATGGTTTCTCCTTTTTTGCGTTGAAAAACATCACATTTAGCTACAAAAGTCTGAGCATAATTTTCCTTCATCGAGAGAAAAAGAATGTTTGGCTGGTCATAGGTTTTGATAGAAGCCGGAATGCCCGAATTTGTGGAAGCAACATATGAAGCTTCCAGCAAGATGTATTTAAGTTGTAGTGACTGCTTAAATACAAGCGACGCTAGTGAAGTTCATCATTGTGCGAAGAGTACCATAGGGAAATAGGAGAGTTGGATTTTCGATTGTTGTATCATATGTGAAATTTTTGGATCATGTATCCATTCTTATGAGACAACTTAGAACAATCTTGTATAATGAAGGATAGAAAGGGAAAAAGGGACTAGCTAAATGTCTTCATATTTTCAAGAAAATCAACAGCCACATTTTTTCCTTGTGTAAATGATCTCATAATCATAACAAAGATCTTAGTTACCATTTTTTTGCTCTGAGGAGGAAGGTCATTGCTCCAGAAAATACTTGGGCTTTGATGATGTCTTAATTTGGAATCATTTCCCGAGGAGATAATTTGAGAGATCCCACTGCATCTGAGAATAGCCAAAATTTCACTTTTCATGGGTGGTGGCCCCAAATAAGGCGTTTTGGACAATTGTTTTTTCTAAATAAAGCCAAAAATGTTTGCCAGCCTTCTTGCATAAAGAAATGTCCAATTCCTCTTTTGAGGCATCATTCGAGTTAAAGGTTTTGTGAAATCCCGGGGAAGGGCCAAGACCGAGTAGTACATAGTTGCCTTCAAAGATTGAAAAGATTGATCTGCTGCAAGAGTCCAAGTGAAAGTTATTTTAGAGAAACGGTGAGAGGAGATGCAATTTTTTCCATAATTACGAACAAACTTGCGATAATATCCGATTAAACCCCAAAACCACACAAGCTTTTGATAGTCTTGGGGTGAGGTCAATCCTACATTGCTAATATTTTTAGGATCCACCTGGACAACGACCTTTCCAACAATATGACCCAAGTGCTTGACTTCCAAGGCTCCAAGGCATTTAGGGCATTTGAGAAAATTTGGTGCCTCTGAGTAAGATGGAGAATTTGATCATGAAATGAAGTTGTCAAGTTTTACCGTCAGATGAGAATATCATAAAGAAAACTAAGACAAAATGATGGAGAAGCGAGATGAAAGACATGATTCATGAGGCTTTGGAAGGTGGAGGGAAGGACATTACGAGCCAAAGGGCATGACCAAAAACTCATAGTGACCCTTGTGAGTTGGTAGTCTTAGGTATACTCAACATATTGCATACGTATATGGTGGTATCTAGAACCTGAGATCAATTTTAGTGAAAGTCGCAGGCACCACTCTCAGCTCATCCAGAGATCATCAATGAAAGGAATAGGACTTGTCCTCGATGGTGAGCTTATTGAGGGCACAAAATTTGGGAAACATGCGCCAAGTACCTTCTGTAAGTACCATGAACAAGGGGAAGGAATAATAAGGGCTGGTACTGGGAGGATAACACCCTCTTGGAGCAATTCCTGTACTATTTCTCAATTTCATTCTTTTGGGAAAAGGGGTGAAGGCAATAATGGTGAATATTGGGAAGAAGATTGCTAGAACAAGGAATGGAATGATCTGAACACCGAGAAGGAGAGATTCCACACGAGGGTGGAAAAAATAGATTCGATGTTTGGAAAGGAAAGGATAGCTTGGAGGTAGGGATGCATAGAGGATGTCTCAATGATTTGAATAGAATGGTTTTGAGCAATGATACCAGAGTGGACTTTCTTGAGGATATTTTCCATATGATGAGGCCCGATATTGGGAGAACCAACTATGAGACCTTGGAATTGACACCTTTGTCCTCTGTTGGAATTGCATGGTTAATTTCACAAAATATATAAGAATGGGACCCAAAATTAAATTAACCATTCCAAACATAAATTTCAATGTCACAACCTCCCATGTGAATGGAAAACATATGATATTTCAGTTGGTAATGTTCAATTTGAAGATGTACATTTTTACAACTCTCACTTCATTTCATGAACCCACCATTGGCTATCATGAATTGAAAATTGTGATAACAAGAATACCATAACAATTGGTTTCTGAAATCACGACGATGAATAAAATTGTGGGTGCTACCACTATCTTGAGGATGATGACCTTCACATTGTAAATGTATGCAATGAGCTTGGCGTTTGGGGCCAAAGCCCGTTGAGGAATACAAAAATAAGTGGAGTCCATTTAATTTAAGGTCAAGGATCACAGGTGGCATCAGGAAGGGGGGGTTCTTCAATAAGGGGAACTGCCACATCCTCTTCAAGAACATCTTAAATGGCCATAAATAGTTTTGTTCCTTACACCTGTGCCCAAGAAAATATTTTTCACAGTGCCGAAAAAGACCCTTGACTTAACGTTCAACCATTTTAGCCCTAGTTAGTTTCTTGACCTTGAGGGGAGTAACAAGGAGTTAGGATTAGCGGGTTGAGGGAGAGGAACAAAAAGTTTTGTTAAAGGATCTAAAACTTTCTTGTTAGACTCTTTATAGCATGTTGAGTAGCTTCCAACCAAGTTTATGGTGGGACATGATAACACAGGATCAGATTTCATCCTTGAGACCAGCGATAAAAGCATTCATAGAAGAACACATTGGAAATGCCCTCTATTCGAAATGCCAAATGCTCAAAAGAAATGACAAAGTCTTCCGTACTTTGTTGTTTCAACTTGGTCAAATGATTGAGATAGTGGGTATAAATATCAAAGTGGGCATAGATCTCAACAAAAACTAAGGTCGAGCAATACCCACGATGTGAAGGTTTTTCCTCATTTACCATTGCCAATGTTAGGATCTAGATAGGAAAACACTAAGCGAGTTGTAGCTCGTCGAGTAATACCATGAAAAATAATGCTCCATTTAGGTGACCCAACATGGATAAGAGCCATCAAATTTATTGACCTCTCGTGGGGAGAGCCGAGTTAGCAGGATGAAATGAGTTGGAGTGAAAATGTGGAGGCTGAGAGGAATCAACAACATCGGGTTGTTTTGATGAGGAAGGACCCATTGGGTGGTTCAACAATTGATTGAAAAAATAATGGAGGGAGGTCCAATTGGGTTGTGAGGTTGGCTTCCATGTTGTTAAATTTGTGTTCTAATTTGTAAATCACGGGAATTGGTGGAATCCATACGAGATGTGAGATGTTGATGGAGACATGGGCTTGATTGATGGAAGTTTGGATTTCTTGGTTCTGAGTGGTGGCTATTTGGAGAGGGGAAGTGAGGTTAAGGAAAAATGGGTGGGTGGGATCTAAAAAAAACCTAAAGAAGTGATAGATGCTTGCGATGATCAATGCTTGAAGGAAATATAATGGAATAAGCGGGAAAATCACGAAACTAGGAAGGTTAGGTCAATGAAACAAAAAGTTAAAGGAAAGGTATGGCTACTTGTCCGGGGAGAAAGAATCAATGGAATAGGTCAAATAAGTGCGGCCAAGGACCAATATACTCGTTTTGTTTACTCACTGCATATAGTTATACTCGCTTTGAAGAATATTGTAGACAGGAAATGCCCAAATGCTTAATAGGAAGAAATGTAGTAATTTCGCAACTCGAAATCACGAGAAGACAACAGCATGACAATGGAATCTTGGTTCTGTTGCATTTCCTCCACAAGGGTTAGGTATTTAAGAGTTCTACAAACAAGGGTTTTCCACGTACTATAACTCTTTGATATCGTGTAGGGTCAGCAGTAGTACCATTAACATCTCGGGGCACCAACTAAGAAGGCTAATTTTGTGCTCTTAGTACTACCCGACTACCCTAACTACAAGAAATTATCTTCTGAAAGGTGTTGTTCTCGGTAGCTTTTCTCAAAATTGACCCGATCCCGGTTTATCTATGGAGGAGCTACAGGAGATCTAGGCCGATCATATATAGGTGTTATGCGATGTACTACCACTGAAGAGTATAACTTTCTAGGAGTTACAAAGGGTGATAGCAGTGTAGTAGCCAAAGTACCGCCCCTTCAATTCTGCATGTATGAATGCCAGGCCAGCGGGTTTATACATAACAACAGATCTATAATGTATCTTGAATCATTAGAATACGTCTCTACTCTAAAAAAAAATTAACCCACAATTTTTTGCCAAGGAATGTGCTTTGATAACAACATAATATTCTAGATATAAAATAGTATGCAAAACATAAATGAATTAGCTAGAAATGGCGGATAAACAATGATATAGCGAGAACAACACCACAATAATGCACGAATAATACCATAATAACACGAGACGGAGGGAGCTTTGATAAGAATGTTCACTTGCCTCTTCAAGGGGAAACCTCTAGTAGAATAGAGCTCTATTACAATTATCAAGAAAAAAATTCTCATACCCTCTATTCCTATTTACACTAAATCTATCTATTAAGAGAAACGTCTAGAGGAAGATCCTTCTAAGCATAAGATTCTATTAGGTCTTCTGCCATTTGAATTATTCCTCCTTATTGCTAAGGCCTTATTAATTTTGACCTTTATTACATGAAATATATTATTCTACCCTTGAGGGGTTAGGTAGGTTAGGTCCCTAACAAATTACAAAATTTGAGGGCAAGAATGGTGAGGACATGGGTGATCACATGACTAGCATCTATAGGGTGCTCTTCTAATTCCCTTAATGGTGATTCTATTTGTTTGAGGATATTTCAATGCACCTTCACGAGGGTCACCCATGAGAATGGTCTGGGTGGAGATACTTGGGGGAACATATGGAACTTTTAATTAGATGGTATTTTTTTTTCTCAACCACTTCCAATTACTGAATCCTTTCTGATGCCGACATAGAACTTTTGCACAGCCGACCTTTCGCCAAGATAAGGCCTCACATATTTCTGATCATATCCAAAGTGGCATGGAAGCCGAAATAGGTTGATTAAATCCTACATTCCTCCAAATTTTACACTGCCATTGGAATGGTTCCCTTAGTTTTTGTTGTATGTTTTGAAGGATGTTTCTATATCTGGAGTGACATCTAAGGAAGAAGCCAACTTCAAATATCAACAATTGGACCTCATATATGGTCAATCTAGGATGCTTTATGAAATTCTCCCATTCACCCCCATGGGCTCATCACCAAAATCCACAAATGATAGACCAGACTTTTAGTGATGAGCAGTTGTGAGATTTGTCTCTCCCTAGCTAGTTTGTAGTAGAGACAATATTCTTAGGTACTCCTACCACTTATTGGTGGATGTGCATTCCTATACATTAAGTTATCTAGCTTGAGATGGTAACCAAAAACTAGGAGGGACTAAGAAGAAAGAATGAGGTAATAATCATAAGGCAGGAAAAATAATATCTCATCCAAGGGTAGGCCTATGTGGTAATCAAATAATAATGTTGTTGGTGGGGTAGGAAGAGGTGGAAGTGAAGTTTCCCTATAAAGGTGTAAAGATGATCACCTTAATCACTTGTGCCCCAAAATTAAGGAAGCCTCGAGGCTCTTATCATATCTTCCCATTGTGCTAACAAATCCATTTCCACATAATAAAAATATGGCCTTGGGGACCTCCAACAAAAGAAATGCATCGAGTGGGAGTCAAACCCCTACATGAAGGTGTCCATCTATGTGTCAATATGGTCAAATATCAAATTGATGTAATATAGATCTCGTGATTCTGATTCTTCTAAATTGTTATAGGTCCAGATTCTCCTCCTCATTTGGAAACACCCTTTCATATCAATAAGCTGAAACCTCTGACTCGTATTATGAAAGGAGTAATAAAGTTCTATTCCCACAATATTAATCCTAGATCCACCTAGAACTAATTTATTGTCGAATATTTGGGCCAAACCCTCTGTCACGATGTATAGAGCTCTTGAGGTTCTCTAGATGTGTCCTTCATAGATGAATGCCTTGTTATCTGCGTTGAGGGACCCTAATTATCTTCTTGATTTAGAGGGTTTTTTGTCGTGCTTGGAACCCATTCCCTAATGGGGTGGTGTGTGGGGGATTTCCTCCCCACAACTTCTCCTTGGAGAGGGTGGAAAAAAATTTCCTTATAAAATATTGTGATTTCATATTCAATCTAGATCATTCATTATAAAGATTCATAAATGGTTGAAGTAGAAGTTGTTTTTTTTTTTTAGAGATTTTTTTTTTTTTTTTTTTTTTTTTTTTTATGAGGGAATTGTATTAAATTTGTGTATGAGTTTGATTATTATGTTCTCAAAGAGGATACTGTGAGAGAAATAAGAGAGTTACCCAGGTATTGTGCTTGTAGAGTTTGTATCCCTTCCTTTTCTTGGATATTAAAAGGAAAAGGACTGTAGTTTCTCACGATGGATGTAAGTCCACTTTGGGTGAACCATGTATATCTCATGTCTCTCTTATTGTGTATATTATGTTTTGTTACATTTGTTTTATTCCTGACCTTTGTGATCCCTCTTACACTTCTAACAATTGGTATCAAATAAAAAGGTAACTTGCACGGAAATAGGGTTCTTAGTTCGAGTGGGATCAATGGCAGAAGATGGAAAGTTTAGGGTTGAAAATTTAACAGTAAACTACTAGTTATGGAAGATGCATATGAAGATTATTTATATTAGAAGGATCTATTCCTACCATTGGGAGGAACCTTAAAGAAGCCAGCGACCATGAATGATGAAGAATGGGAGGTTCTTTCGAAAAAAAGGCACTAGGAGCATTCTAGTAGGCACAGTAGCATCGTTAGCTCAATTTCCCGGAAATAAAACAGAAGGAGATGATGGATGCATTGGATAAAAGTGCATGAAAAAATCTCGGCATCCAATAAGGCATTTCTAATGAAGGGATTATTTAATAAGAAGATGTCATAAGGTGGGTCTCTTGCGTGAATTTAAATGAATTTTAATCTTGAGTTTACTAAGTATTCATTTCTCTAAAGTGGACTTTGATGACAAGGTGAGGGCTCTTCCTAATCACAGTATCGTTACTTGAAAATATATATTGGCTTGAAATGGATGTAATGCTCGACTCTGTTCAAAACACTCTAAAATTCCCAGTGATAATTGTTGGTGTTATCCTTAACAAAGAAATGCGATGGAAAAGAACAAGTGGGACATCGAGGTAATGTTCAAACATGGAAAAGCAGACAAAGGATACATAAGAAAGGAGTCAGGAACCATAGAATTATAGGAAGGGAATATACAAATCCATATTGGGAAATATAGAGTCTTTGAATTTTGGAAAGAAAGGACATCTGAAGAAAGACTGTGAGCTCCAAAGAAACAAAGAGATGGCCAACAAGAAAAATATCAGGACACAAATGTAACATGTGATATATTACAATATAGTTGATTCTTTGATGAATAATGTTACAGTCTTTGGTAGCAGTATATTCAGGGGCTTCATTTCGTGCTTTCACCCCATAGAAACATTTTCTAGATTATGTTCAAGGTGATTTGGGCCAGGTTCATTTGGGTGATGATACCAGCCAAAATTGTTGGAATGGGAGACATACAAATAAAGCAAAAGAATGGAAACCAAGGGTTGTTGAAAAAGGTAGGTGCGTTCCATATCTAAGGAGAAATCCAATTTCAATAGGACAATTGGCAAGTGAATAACATATAATAAAAGTATTTATAGATAAAGGCATGGAAGGTCACCAAAAGGATCACTGGTGATAGAAAAAGGAGAGAAATTAGGTACATTGTATTTATGTTTTGGTAATACTGACTCTTCTATGTCTTTAGCTTCTAGAGGAGTGGACACAACACTTTGGAATCATAGGCTTGGACCTACCCCAGTGATAAAGGATGTATATGCTAAAAATGATTTTTTTTCTAGATATTAAACAAATTGATTTTGGATTTCTATGAAGGTGTGTTTATGGAAAAAAAGAGAGTCATATTTCTCAGTCGGAAAAGAAAATATGAGTGAAGAGTTAGAGATTGTGCATACAGGATGCATAGGGACCAGCAAGAGTATCATCTCTTGGTGTCTCTAAGTTATTATGTTACATTTATTAATGATGCAACTAGAAAAACTTGGATTTATTACATTTTGACAAAAAATATGATGTTTTTTGACACTTTTTAAGAAATGGAAGCTTTGGTTGAGAATGAAAGGAAAAATGTTGAAGTGTCTTAGATCATACCAATGGAATTGAATATTGCAGCAAGGAATTTGATTATTATTGTTCATACCATGGGATTTGTAGAGATAAGATAGTTACAGGAACACCACAAAGAAAATGGTGTGTCAGAAAAAATGAACATGACAATCCTTTAATTACCAGGAGTATGAGATAGAATGTTGGGTTTACCTTACACCCAGTCACAGTTGGAATTCTATAAATATTGTTATATGATAAACAAAGGACCTTCAATATATTTTGATGGTGGAATTCGAGGAGGAGGCATAAGGCCAATTAAAAGGTTAACTATTCATTTTTGAAGACTTCGGTTGTGAAGAGTTGTCCATATTGATAAAGAAAATAGAACAAAGATTGAGGAAAATCCAAAATCTGTACCTTTATTGGATATGGTATTGGTATTTTGGTTATAAACAGCAGGATTATGACAATCAAAAAATAATCAAGAGTAGAGACATGTCATAATTATTCAATGAGAAGGTCATATACAGAAAATATCGGTTATAGGAAAAATTAAGAAAAAGAAAAACTAGAATACAGAGTGCTTGATGAGATCCTTTGAAAAAGAAATTCCAAAGGTACAGGAGAATCAAAATATACAACAACAAAACATGTACCTCAAACTCACCAAGTGTTGTTAGAATATCTAATGGAGTTAAGTAGGCCACGTCTCTCTTCATTGTATTATTTATTGTTGGTAGGATTACATTGAGCAGAAAGTTATGAAGGCAATGAAGGTAGAAACTAAAAATAAGTGGGAGAAATTCATTGAGGAAATGGACTCCTTGGTAAATATATAAGACTTTGGGACTTAGTTCCCAGTTTCACATGGGAAAAAGAGCATTTATTAGAATAAATGGGTTTCTGACGTTAAGTAGAAGGAAGAAGATGGAGAAAAAGTGGTACGTCTAGACTATTGTAAAGGGGTTTGCACAAAGAAAGATATATATTTCGATGAAATATTTTCTCTACATTGTTAAGATGAATTCAATTAGGACTATATTAATTCTTGTGGTGAGTAGAATATTTTCATCTTGAATAGTTACATGTAAATATATATTTTCTCCATGAGAATTTGGAGGAAGAGATTTATATGCAACAACCATGAGGAGTGTAAGGAGTCAATGGAAGAGATAATTTGGTATGCAGGTTCAGAGAATATGTTGTATGGCCTAAAGCAAGCTCCAAGATGAGTAATTATTTGAAGTTTGTAGAGGTTTATATTGAGAACAAAGGTTATGAACGAATATGGATTACGATCACTGTGTTTTATTTTAAAAGGCTAGAAAATGGAAGCTATCTTTGCATGTTATGTAGATTACATGTACATGCGTAGAGTCTAATATGCATGATATAAATGTTCTCAAGAAGAAATTAACTAGTTCATTTGCCATGAAGGATTTGGGTGTTGCAAATGAAATCCTTGGTATGAGAATAACGAAGACACGGAAAAATCTCAAATTGACATTGTCTCGGGGGTGAGTACATAGAAGGTGTTAGAGAGGTTTAGAATCCAGAATGAAAAATAGTTAGTACACTTTTGGCTAACCATTTCAAATTATGAAATATTTTCAAGACATGAGATATAATACATGTCTAGGTTCCCTTATTTATCAACAATTGGTAGATTGATGTAAGAGATGGCTTACACAAGATTGGATAGTGCACATGCATTAGGAGTTGTGAGAAGGTATATAAAATCTAGGTAAAGAACATTTAGGAATTAGTAAAGTGGTTCTCAGAGTATCACGAGGTACTTCTACTCTCATGCATTATGTTTTGGAGGGTCAAGCATTGTTCTATAGGGATATTTTGATTTATATATGGAAGGTGATAAACATAACAGGAGGAGCACCACAAGGTATGCTTTTCTTGTAGGTGGAACAAATTAAGTTGTAGTTCAAAACTACAAAAGGTTGTTGCATTTTCATCAATGGAATTAGAGTATGTTGCTGCTCTGGAGGGATGAAAAGTAAAGAGATAATTTGGTTACATAGGTTTATGGAGGAATTGGGAAGAAAGTAGGAGGAGAATAGAAAGGTTGTCTTCATGTTGTAGAGAGTGCCATTCATCTTGAAAATAAATAAACCTTCCATTCAAATAATAAGCATATATACATGTCAGGTACCATTTCATCTGATCCATCTTGGAAGATAGACATTTGATTGAAAAAATACATATAGCAAAATCTTGTAGACATGTTAACAAAGGGAGTAACAGAGGAGAAAATGAGTTTCTACTTACTCAGTTTCATTTGGTTTTCAAGCATGAAGGTGGAGATGAGAAATTTCCAGGTCCAAGGTAGAGTATAGTCAAACAAGTATAAAAATAATGGATTTATTGTGATCGGAGTCTCAGAGTGGGAGATTATTGGTTGTGGAGCATTATCTTCTTATTCAGAGGTTTGTTTTAGCCATACTTGGACCCCATTCCCTAGCAGGGATGTGGGAAGTTTCCCCCACAAATATCTCTAAAGGAGGTCTAGGAGAAAATTTTGTATACAGCAGTGATTCGAGAGCTCCCCAAAGTGAAATATTAGAGGAAAAATTTCATCGTACAAAACGGGTGATTCAGGGGAAGCTCCCCCAAAGTGAAATATTGGGAAAAATTTCATCGTAAAATATTGTAATTTCGTAGTCAATATGGACCGTTCATTATAAGGTCACAAATCTGATGGTAGAAGTTATTTTAGGGATTTTTTTCCCTAGAAGGAAACCCTATTTTATGAGGGAATTTTATTGCGGTTGTGTATGAGTGTGATTATTGTATTCTGAGAGAGGAGATTGTGAGAGACATAAGAAGAAGTTACAACATGTGTGTTATAGGTTGTATCCCTTCATTTTGCTGGATAATAAAAAATAAGGCCTTGAAAATTTCTCTGGTGGAAGTAACACACATTGGGTGAACCACGTATATCTGTGTATCTATTGCATTGTGTATCTTTTGTGTTTTATTTTATTTCTTTGTGATCCTATTTTTCTAAGACTTGTTATCTTCATTAGGAGCTCTAGACCTGTGTGGCTCAAAGGTTATCAATTTTGATGTCATGGATGTTAAGCCTCTCTTACCTTACCATGTGGCCTTTCAAATTCATGTGGAGTACACAAAAATTACCATCAAACATACTGTAATTGATGAAGGTGCTGTGACATGCGTGATGTCCCTAATATTTTGGAAAGCCATTGGCTTTCCAAACTTGTCTCAATCTATGACTATGTTAACCGCGTTTGATGGGCATTCATTTCAACCCCATGGGATCCTTCACGCTTTCCCAGTCCAGTTAGGTGGAAATACTTTGGAGGTTGACGTCGATGTAGTTGATGCACCTCTCGACTACAATTTACTACTAGGGCATAATTTGACTTATTCCATGACAACCATCGTGTCGTCAGTTTTCCACACTTTATGTTTTCCTCACAAAGGGAAGATAGTGAAAATTGATCAGTTTTCCTTTGCACATGCTAGTCCTAGTTCATTGACTGGACCTTCAGTCCCTGTGATTGATAATTCTCGGAAAGAAACTAAGGATGTTGGTGTCAGGATGTATTCCTCTTTGATGGGTAGTTTTGATTTCATGGAACCAATTCACCATATTCATGCCATTTCCATTAAGTCTTCATCATCGATGAGGTCCGTTCCTTTCTGTACTTTGTATTTCAATGACCCTTGGACCCTACCTTTCTCGACTATGTCATACGAAGGTCAGTCGCACATTGGGATGGAAATGCCATTGTGAGCAACAAAAGTTGTGTATCAAGCTATTCTAGATGTTACTATTGACTTGAATCTTTCCTCCTCATAGAGGAATGAGGTGGATCTTGTTATAGAGCCCGCTCAATCATCTTGTTAACATGATTTCCTTGATGATACTTTACCTTTGGATGAAGCCATCTTAGATGCCATCTTAGAGGCCATGTCTAGTCCTAATAGTCCTTGGGACGATATGCATCATCGATCCTATTTTATCCTAGATCTTGTTAAGACGAACATGATGAATTTATATATACCTTGAGTGAGATGGTCGGTCACACCATGGTTCCATTATATATGCATGGTATTTATGTCGAAGGAAACATGGAAAACATTTCTCCTACCATCATGATCAACATATCTCGTACCCCTAGTAAAATCGAGAACATATATATCGATGTAGATTGTTCGCTTGAAGAAATTCAGATATACACCAATATCTTCAAATAATTCCGAGATGTATTTTCTTGGTCATATGAAGAGATGTCAAGGATTGACCACAACATTGTCAAGCATGAGATTAAACCTATATGGATGCTACACTTGTTCGACAATGTCTTAGAGGTGTTAATCCTAGGAAGGCCCTCACTATTACGGAAGAAGTAGAGAAGCTACTTAATGTTGTTTTCATCTACCCGGTTCCCTTGGCTGATTGGGTGTCCAATCCCATTTGCATAAATAAAAATTAAGGAACCATCCACGTGTGTATGGATTTTAGGGACCTGAATAAGTCTTTTCCTAAAGATAACTTCCCTACTCCTTTCATTGACCAAATTCTTGAAGAGTTTGTGGGAAGCAAAGTCTTCTCTTTTATGGACATATTTTTAGGGTATAATCAAATTCATATAACACCCGAGGATAAACACAAGATGGCGTTTATCTTTACTTGGGGTACTTTTGCATACCGAAAAATGCCTTTCGGTTTTAAAAACATCGGAGAGACCTTCCAAAATGCCATGACCTTTTCGTTTCATGATCTTAAGCATATAATTTAAGCTTACTTAGATGATCTCATTGCCTACTCTCGAAAGAGAGTAGATCACTCCACTCACCTTCGACTAGTATTTGAAAGATGTCGTTATTATCGCATTCATTTGAACCCTCAAAAGTGCATCTTCTGCATTACCTCTGGTAATATTTTAGGATTCATAGCTTCTGAGCATGGGATCATGGTATATCCTATGAAGGTTGAGGAAATAATTCAATTGCATCCTTTGTGAAACATTCGAAAACTTCAAGGTTTACAGGGGAAGGCTAACTTCCTGTGTCATTTCATAATAAACTGTGCCAATTTAACTAAAGGTTTCATGCGTCTTCTTAAGGACACTCCGTTTATATGGGATGAGGGAGCCTAAGAATAATTCAATGCTCTTAAGAAATATTTGGTATTGGTGCCCCTGCTGAAGCCTCTGAACTACAATAGAGACTATTGTTTTTATATCGCTGCGTCCAAAGGGACGCTTGGTATGGTACTAGTTCAGGAGGATGATGAGCTCCATGAGCACGTTGTCTATTATCTCATTCAAAACCTAGTTGTTCCTAAAATTAAATAATCTCACATAGAGAAGCTATCCTTGGCTGCCATGCATGCGGTTTAGACGTCATGCATTCATTTTAGAGATTACGTCATTATATATTACTATGCAAAAATATTGTGGTTGTGGATATCAATCCATTTCAATATGTCCTTACCAGACGTATCACAGGGGGGAAATTTTTAAGAACTAAATATCAAAATAGCATAAAAAATATCATAATAAGTACTCAATGCCTTGACAAAGAGATAATTTCAAATAATAATCCTCTTCGAGGGGGAAACCTCCTTATACACCGCATAAATTTATAAATACAAGATGATTCCAAATGAAAATGTCTCCTTGGTATATATAGGATACTAGGAGGTACAACTAAAACTAATGGACCCAAGATGACATAAATAAAATAACAATACTAATGTAATATGCCCCAATTAAGGGGTAATGTGCCACTATTTAGGGCTTAACCTACCCCTCCCCTTCAGACAAGTGTTTTCCGCAATGCTTGATTAATTCTGGATGCTTCTGTATAAAAGACTCATCTTCCCAGGTGGAATATTCAACAGGTAGTTTCCTCCACTTAATGAGATACTTTGAAATGGATCTATTCCTCAGCTGGCGAATTTTTGTGTCAATGATAACTTTAGGCTCCAATATAATTTTTCCTTCCTCATCAAGTTCTGGAAATATAGTTTGAACTGGGATCTTGTCACCTATAACCTTCTTTAAGCATGAAACATGTAAAACTGGGTGTACTTGCGAAGATGCAGGAAAATCCAATTTGTATGCCATAGTACCAATCTTTTGCAACACCTTATAAGGGCCATGGTACTTTGGTGATAATTTATTATCCTTCGTATTTTGCTTGAGGGACATCTGTTTGTATTGTTGTAGTCTTAAAAATACCCAATCCCCTAATTCAAAACTTCTTTCACTATGATGCTGATATGCATATTGTTTCATGTGATTATGTGCCATGGTCAGGTTGTCCTTTAAGAGTTGGAGAACTTGTTGTTGATGCTCGATGTGATCTTCCACTACTTGAACCATAGATTTTTGTTTTAGAGAAGAAGTGATGGAAGGTGGGTGATATCCATAGAGTGCCATAAATGGTGTTATTTTTGTTGAAGTATGAAAGTAAGTGTTATACCACCATTATGCCAAGGGTAACCACTTGAACCATTGTGTTTGTTTATCAGAGACAAAGAAACACAGGTAGCCTTCCAAAAATTTGTTCACTATCTCGATTTTTCCATCAAATTGAGGATGATAAGATGAGTTATGAGCCAATTGAGTAGCCAAACAAGAAAATAATTCTATCCAAAAATGTCAAGTGAATATGGGATCTCTTTCACTTACAATAATCTTTGGGCTTCCATGTAGCTTTTGAACTGTCTCCGTGAATGTGGTGGCAACTATACTGGCCTTGAAAGGATGAGATAGTGCACAAAATTGTGTGTACTTGGTTAGTCTATCAACAATCACTATGATGAAACTCTTTCCTTAAGACTTCGGTAACCCTATGATGAAATCCATGGAAACCTCCTCCCAATGCTAACGTGGGATGGATAATGGTTGTAAAAGACCCGGGGTCTTAATTTTTTCCACCTTATTTTGTTGGAAAACCAAAAATTCTACCACAAACCTTTGAACATTAGTTTTAAGGCCATCCCATAAAAATTCCTTCTTGAATCTATGGTAGATTTTCAAAAATCCTGGGTGCCCTCCTACCAGAGAGGTGTGCAATTCCAAGAGTACCTTTTGTTTTATTTGGGAGTTCTTACATAAATATAAACAATCTTTGTACCATAGTGAATCGTTTTTCCATGTAAATGTATTTGATGCACTGGAATCCTACTGTAACCTTTGAATGAGAGTCCACAAATTGTCATCATTCTTCCATTCATCCCTCGTTTCTATTATCCAATCAAGTTGGATGATTGAGATAGAACAAAGAAATGCCTCAACATATTCATCCTTTCTTGAGAGTGCATCTGCCACAACATTTTTCTTCCCTTTTTTGTAGATGATTTAAAAATCATAACCAAACATCTTGGTCACCCATTTTTGTTGTTTTTCTGAAGATAGTCTTTGTTCCAAGAAGTATTTAAGACTATCATGATCTGTTTTGACCTTGAAGTG
>SNQJ01S0022294.1:48034-58857 GCA_010110895.2 Picea sitchensis
TGTGTATCATTGTAGCACACTATAACATTTGCAAGACACCGGAAGAGGTGCACCCACACACGAGGTACACCCACCACCTTACGTTGCATAACCTCTGGTAGATCCTCCACTTGAACCATAGGAATCCTCTGCGTCAATCGAGACAGGTTCCCATGCACATTATGTATCACTCTCTCCACGTCCCCTCCTACTAGCTCATATCCTCGGTCCCTTCTCCGATGTCGTGGGAATCCCTATGGCTATCGTAGACCTATGTCTGCGTAAAAAATCAATTGTTAATACTTGATACCATGCAAACATATTTGCGTTTTTATTTTTCCTCTGTCAAAATTGAAAAACAAAAAAAATTGAAATATATAAAAATAATTTCTTACCAATATCACCATAGGCGGAACCCAGTGGCAATGACATGTCAGGATCCCCTTTGTAGTCGATCCCTCCATAATGATAGTCATCAATGGCTATGACCTATCGACGCCACCAGAAAAAGAACTCATCATTGTAGGGGGTTGGAACCCTACCACCTCCTAGCCGCCTCATCACGTCGGTCCACCATGACATGGATGGATCACACAGTCCATGTGGAGTAATGTATACTCTAGGGCTCAAACCTGGAACCCTCTCAAAGAAAAAACTACAAAGTATGGATGCAAATATGAAATTTCTCATTCGCCCTTGTTTGCAATCTGTCAACTGGCTCTTCATGTTGGCCAACGATGAGGTACACCAGTCATAAACAATAGGTCTTAAATACTCCATCACATATAACATGAGTGGCCTTGATTCCTAGTGCAATGAGGCTAACCTTGAAATCTGTGTGGGTACAAGGACAACGATCTTTAGACTCAGGATCTCGATCGCCCTGATAGCGAGTTGGCTCCCTACTTTATTTGTTCCTACAACAAAGTGGGTGGCAATATACTCCTCCATATTCATAACACCTCTATCCCCTTAGGCCTTGAGATTCACTAGCTTTCCCCAATGAGACAATCTTATGATAAAGTATATATTGTCCACTTCGATCCTCAATGGTTTCCCATCGATATTGAAGGACTCTGTCTCCGGATCCCAATAGTTTACCAATAACTGGAGTAACCTCACTTGAGCCCTCATTCCTTTGAGAGCCCAAAATTTATAAAGGCCACATCATTTTAAAGCTTGTTGGTCCCTTGCATCTCTTCCCACTCCTGCATCTATCTCCTCATGCTCCCTTTCCCTCCACTCAATAATCATCCTGCAAAGGAAATACCATTTTTTTTTAGGTAAAACCCTTCAAAAGACTTGTTCACGGACTTGAACATGGGATAACCTTATGAAATTTGAATAGAGGTCTTCATATACATGCCCACGCTTTTATTTTCTTGTGTATATGGGGTTGTATACGTGTCTTGATGATATGTCACCCACATACACCCTAGTTTACATGTAACAACCTCTAATACTAAAAACATGGGGACTAAAATTGGAATTTAAATCATTAAAATTGAAGAGGGTAGGATGGGCACTTACTTCGTCCAGATGGTTTGTGATTCCATTGATCATATTTCTCGCAATATCCAATTGAAGATGGTGGGAAAAATGGCCTAAAATGCACTATGTGGGTGAAAAAACTCAAATGGTATGGTAAAATGTTTTATTTTTTACTATTAGTAGAAATGTTTTACCCACTTTCTATAGTTCTTTTCTATTTTTGACTTTATGGACTAATTACACAGTGGAAATACTTGGTTTTTAGTGGTTTTGTCTAGGATGTTTTACAAATGTCCAATGTTCTACTGCTCGTTCATGTCTTCGACATGTATATTGTTTCACTGACATATAGGATATGTTTTCACTCCACTTCACATTGTTGTATCATGCTATGACCGTGATCCATACACCCGAGGTATGAACCCATTTCTTAGCGACATAGAACCTTCTCACTGCTACTAGAAGTGTTGTTATTAAGTGGTAGAGACTTACCAAACATGGGTGCCCTAGTTAGAACCTTTGTGTCATTTGGTTCCCATGCAAAATTTATTCCATAGGTCCGAGAGTCCCTTATATTCATAATATGAATTTCCGTTTGAACCCCATTTTCTTACTCACAAGCATTCTAACCATTTCCTATGGGACTCTCCTCGTGTCTTGGTTAAACTCTTTTTCGATTCCTGAAAAAATGAAAATATTTTCGAGTGAACTTGTATCTTTCACACTCGTTAAAATGGTTTTGAAATGCGTCTATTTGGTATAAGTTTAACTCTTTTCCAGACCGAATAGACTAATTATGAAAAGTGAATACTCTAGTCACCATTGGCTAGAAGAGTTATCCTGGGTATTGTTTTATAATTTTTGGGGCCTAGGGGATTAAATCTACGAAAAAGGACATTTTTGAGTTAAGTTGTAACATAATTCCATCATCCTTCTTGCATTATTGAGGCTATTTCCGGTTCCCTCTTTCCTGTTATAAGACTCTTGCCTCCGCAATTTGCATCATCAACCAAACATTTCCTTCCATATGTCCTTTATAGCTTGACACCCTTTACCCTTAGAGGAAACATCCCCCCAAGTTTCCATGCCCCACATGTACTTCCTTGCATTGAGCATAGGTATGTTCCACTACTTGGAACTAGTTGCTTACTCACGACACTCATTTCCTCTCCTGTATCATAACATTTCTTTGCCTATGAAAACCAAAAATAAAAGAGATAGGCAGAAAAATAATATTATCTCGTATCGACAAGATTCATGTCGCATTTAAATAGAGCAGAAACTTTTGAGTCCACTTTCATCCAAATTTTGGGTTTAGCATGACCTTGGGAAGTTGAGCTTGTTACTTAGAGTTTACTCCTCCGACTGGTTATTCTTCCAGTCCCTATGGAGATTTTGTTGATGCCTCATGCATCACAAACTTTTGATCATTATCAAGTCTATGATGATTGAGTTATTCATATGTCTCACGCTCTTGTTCAAAGGAAGTTTGAAATCTTGTGTTGACCATTTATTATAACTCCTGGCTTTTCATGTCGACCATACCTTTAGTGTATCTCAGAATCACATGAAGCTATTGTCCTACCTTTCACCCTTGACCTACTTTCATCATGGGTAGGTAACCTTGAACCTAATAGATGACATTTCCTCATTGGTCAATGACTGGGGGTTTCCCTTGTGTTTGACGACAAGTAATCTATTCAAACATTAGGATTCGTGTAGTGCCTTGGATTCCATTAGCCATATTGGTGGTGTCCTCGCCTTTGTCGACAATTTTCCTTATTGGTTGCTATTTAGAGGGTCTCTTTCATGCATTACTTACATCTGGTGCATGCAAGAGACACACATGGTCGTTGGTTCGTGAACATCCTATTCATCCGAGCTCCTCCTAATCATCAAGCTATTGCTTTGTACCTCATGCTAGATTATGAGAGATTCCTTAATGCTTTCCTTTTAGTGGGTCAACTCATCTATTCTGGAAATGAGACCTAGAGTCCCATGAGTAACTAGAGGCTTGCAGTCATTACTGGAAAGTTATCTTGCCATCAATAGTTGGGAATACATCAATGTCTCCTGATCGATGGATTCTTCAAGTGTTTGAAATCAACACCCTTATTCACACTTGTGGAATGTACTCGATGCCTTGACACCTACTTTCATTATCGGTGGGTTGTCTCGCATTTGTTAATGATATACCTTAATGACCGGTAATCAAATGAAGTTTCATTGTGTTCGACCTCAAATCCTCTATTCACATGATGTAGACTTTCACCTTCGATGGATAGTGTATAAGACCTCCAACTTATAGTAGAAACATTCCTTATTGCTACTTTCCTTCATTGGACCAATACCCATATGACTTCAATGATCATGGGAGATCAAATTGTATTCCATTGTATATAGATATCTTCAGTTGATTTTGAGATTGGACTCCACTATGTTTTGTTCGTGACTATGACATCCTATGACATATGCCCACTTTGTATTGCCTATTCATGGCCATGAAAAACTATTTGATATATTTCCACATGGATCTGCAATGTAATTCAGATTGGAATCCATGTGTACAAAGTCATTATGAATTGTAATATTCTCATGAGTAACTAGCACTTCCAACCAAGTCTTCATTACTCCACTTATGGGAATTATAATGTATTTAAGCCATCGCAGATAGTCCTCTGACCTCACACATTAGGGGGAATCTGTTACAAATTTGTTTTCCTCACTCCATGAAACTTACTTGGATGGCCTTCCATTTCCTTCTGCAGACTTGAAGTCCCCTTTTTTTCAATCCAGAGAAAAAAATGCACATTTGTATACATATAAGTGCCCTATTAGTTATACACCAAGTGTATACACAGGTTGATCCACTAAAACCTGCGTACATTGGGTTTGGTGCTCAAAACTTAAACCAATTATGTCGGGTTTCCATGCCATGTCACGAGATCCATGATCCTTGACCTTCCATATAATGGAAATGCTCCAACTCGACCCTTCAGTTCCATTTGGAGGCTATAAATTGAGCCATATCTAAGCCTTGAGGACAATTCAACAATTTAACTTTGAGAGAAAAGATACTTTGAAGAAATTTTACTTCATATTGAGTCTGCATCCCTTTGTCCTTGAAAGTTTGAACTAATTATGTTCATCCCCCAAACTCTTCCTTCTTTGTGATAGAGAACCTCATTGACTCCTATATATGAGCTTGCCTTTATGGAGTATTGAAGTGGTGGAGGCCCAAATCGAGGGACTTAGTTTCTCGGTTCTGATATGTGTCGTTATAGAAGTTTGTCACCTATGTACTTCTGCTAATTATTTTAATAGAAATACTCTTTTCTCGTTCAATTGATATCTTGCAAATATTTGAATTACTATTTCATGGGCATATTTGTCATGCATGTTAATGTATTATGCTAATTTATATACTGACACTATATATTATCACCATATGATTGCGTATCTTGGTTTTTGAGGAAAATTTGCAGGTGTAAAGCTTTGGGTTGAGTGCTCAATGATGGTATTCTTCGAATGTCTAGAAAAGGTAGGATTTTAGCCTTGTATTGTTAGCATGTCATTTATACACCATACTTGATATTAGAGTTGGTTTATGGGTGTTGTTCCATCTATTGTGGTTTAACCCTAGCCATAGATATATTTTCCTCATAACAAGGGGGAGAAATAATTCTATAGGTAGAGGAAGGAGTTCTGCTAGAGGTGGATGCAGTAGCAGTCCTGGAAATACTGGTGGAAGAAGTCAAAATCCAAATAACAATCATCCAAGTGATAAGATATTTGATAAATCAAATATTTAGTGCCATTAATGTAAAAAGTATGGACACTATGCATATGAATGCAGGAAGAGACAATATAATCAGAACAAGCAAGGTCAATATTAGTCAAACAATGCAAATTGTCCCTCCAACCCTATGTTTATGGCGCATGTTGAAGCAATGCCTATAATTTCCCTAGTTGAATGCAATGTTTCTCAAGAAAGTCCATGTGACATATGGTATCTAGATTCAAGCTGTAGTAATCACATGAAAATAAACTTAGAGTTGTTTTCTAGTTTGGATAAGTTAGTCCAAACTAAAGTTACACTTGGAACATATATCCAAGTCACTCTCTTAGGAAAAGGCATTATTAATATTCTAACTAAACAAGGAGAGAAAAAAGTTATGCCTGATGTATATTATGTTTATTGTATAAAGAATAATTTGATGAGCACAGGACAACCGTTACAAAAGGGATACAAAATCTATATGGAAGATAATCACTATGTGATTATAGACATATATCCAAGCAATCAACTTACTGAAAGAATTCAAATGACAAGAAACATAATCTTTCCATTGAAATTGAAGCCAACATTCAAGAGAAAAACAACTCACGCTGTATATGACACAAAATATGTGTAGTCTAACATTTCATTCAAAGCATAAAGTGAAGAAATAAGTGCACGTAGTTCCAAGGAAGAAAAAGTTAGTGCGCACAATTTTAAGAAATACGAAGACAATGGTGCAGAGATGCAAGCAATATTCTAATGTGAAGTGCAGGATGATTCTTGGGTATGCCATTTCATATTTAGACATTTGAACTTTGGAGGTCTAAAGCTACTAGACACAAAGGATATGGTGAAAGGTTTTCCATTAATTGAAAAACCAAAAAGAATATGTGAAGGTTGCATCTTTAGAAAGAAACATAGAGATTCATTTCCAGTTGGCAAGTCATATAGAGAAAAATCTCCACTTTTAATTGTACATTTAGATATATGTGGACCAATGCAAAAACCATCTATAGGAGGAAATACCTATTTTCTTACATTTATTGATGAATTCTCAAGAAAAACATGGATTTATTTCCTAAAACACAAATCTGGTGCATTGCATTGTTTTCAGCAGTTCAAATCACTTGTGGAGAAGCAAAGTGGTTATTACATCAAGGTTATAAGAACTGACAGGGGAGGTGAATATGTTTCAAAAGTTTTTCATAACTTTTGTAAAGTTCATGGCATCTACAATCAATTCACTACGCGGTATACACCACAACAGAATGGTGTCGCAGAAAGGAAGAATCACACCATTATGGAAATGGCATGCAATATGTTAGCAACCAAACATTTGTTAAATGAGTATTGGGCTGAGGCAGTAGCAACTACAGTGTAAATCATGAACAAATGTCTGACAAAGAGTGTGAGAAACAAAGTTTCTCAAGAATCCTTGTCAGGTATGAAACATAATGTGGTGCACTTAAAAGTTTTTGGTTGTGTCGCATATGCACATGTTCCATATAAGATGAGAAATAAGCTAGATAAAAAAGGAAATAAATGTATATTTGTTGGATACTCTGAAGATACAAAAGCATACAAAATATATGATCCTATTTCAAGAAAGTTTATAATCATCCACGATGTTCAATTTGTGGCGAATGAAACATGGGATGGATGCATATAAAGGAAAATCATAATTATTGATTTTATTGAGCATGATGACACAAAGAATGAAGTGGTTCAAACACCAGTTATAATTCAGTGTGTATTTCCTTCTACTCCTAGAACTGTGACACAAATCCCAACACAAACTAATCCAGTGAGATCTACAGGTGCGCAGTCCACACCTAGAGCGCAACAAACTCCAACAAGAATTCCAAGTAGTTCTACATATCTAGATCCAACATTAGCAAGTTTGTCACCAAGGAAGACAAGAAGTTTGCGTGACATCTATAATGTTGACACAACAAATTAATTTTCAATCTTTGCTCTGTTTTCACAAATAGATTATCCCTCAACTTTTGAAGAAGCTATCAAAGATGATGTATGGGCACAAGCCATGGACGAAGAAATTAAATGCATAGAGAACAATCAAACATGGAAGTTGGTAGATGTACTTGAAGACAATGATGCGATAAGTGTCAAGTGGATTTATAAAACTAAGAAAGATGCATATGGTAATGTGCAGAAGCAGAAGGCAAGGTTAGTTGCGAGAGGTTTTACACAACAAGCTGGAATTGATTTCAATGAAACATTTGCGTCGGTTGCACGCATGGACACAATCAAAACTATGTTGGCCATTGCTGCAAATAATAAATGTCATGTTTATCAAATGGATGTAAAGTCAACATTTTTGAATGGAAATTTAGAGGAAGAAGTATATGTGGAACAACCATAAGGCTATGATATTCCAGAACAAGAAAACAAAGTATATATAATGAAGAAGGAACTGCATGGATTAAAGAAAGCTCCCAGAGCTTGGTACAGTTGCATAGATTCCTACCTCACACATAATGGATTTCAGACACATTTAAGAGAAGTGATTGTGAGCCCACACTCTACATCAAGTCCAATCAACAAGCTAATATGTTAATTGTTTTCTTATATGTAGATGATTTTATTTTTATAGGTGGTTTTGGCATAGAAGAATTTAAGTCAGTCATGAATGATGAATTTGAAATGACTGATTTGGGGCTTATGAGATATTTTTTGGGCATTGAAGTTCACCAGTTCAAAGATGGTATATTTATTTCACAATCTAAATATGCACATGAAATCTTGGAAAGATTCAACATGATAAACTCCAAAGTAGCTGCAACACCTGCCATAACATGATTGAGTTTAAGAAAGGAAGATGAAGGGTCTAAGGTGGGTCCCACACTATTTAAAAGGTTGGTAGGAAGTCTTATGTATCTGAAAGCAACAAGGCCTGATATTTTGTATGGAGTGATCCTAATTTCAAGGTTCATGGAAAATCCAAAAGAATCACATTGGAAGGCAGGAAACTAATTCTGAGATATGTGAATGGAACAAGAGAGTTTGGCATTATGTATTCTACTTCAAAAGATTTTAGACTTGTAGGATAAACTTACAGTAATTGTGGAGGAAACATAGATGACATAAAAAGTACCTCTGGGTACACATTTCATTTTGGAATAGGTATAGTGTCATGGGCATCAATGAAGCAACCCATAGTGACTCTTTCTTCAGCTGAGTACACCATAGCTACAAGTGCATCTTGTTAAGTAGTTTGAATGAGAAGAATGTTAAAATATTTTCCTCAGGAACAATAGGAACCAACTACAGTATTTTGTGACAACAACTCCGCCATCATGTTATCCAAGAATCATGCATTTTACAAGAAAACCAAGCATATTGATACAATATATCATTTTATCAGAGAATTAGTGAATAACAAAAACTTTTGCAAGTCTAAAGAATAAATTGCAGACATTTTCAAAAAATCCTTGGCAAGGGACACCTTTCAGAAACTGCACAACAGTTTAGGATTCGACACAGTCGCATATATTTGATAATTCATGTCAATATGAATTTTTGATGTAATTTTTTTTTGTGTTTTGTAAGCTTGAAATTATTTTTTGTGTTTTGTAATCTTGATGTAATGATATGAAAAAAATTGAACTTTGAAGTTATAAGAAGAAGGCCTGGAACCTGCAGTTCTTCCTGAGTATTAAAAACATTAAGATTTACACTTCAATTTCTGTAAACAATGGAAATATTGAATTTGTCCATTTATTCATGGAGTCAAACGCCAAAATGAAACCGACATTGTAGAGTATAAGAAATAAAGAATAGTAACAAAGAATAGGGTGTGTTATATAATGTATTGCTCGACGGTAGGTAAAGTCTCTGGTTGGATGGAAAAGTTGGCTACGGTACTGTTGGTTGTTCACCAAATTCCGTGGAAGAAACCACATGAAGATGAAAGCCTAACGTGATTACCAAAGGCTTCAACAATGCGTTCAATGGTTGCTTTTGGCAGGCAGATATATATATATATATATATATATAATAATTTTTTAAATTTTAAATTTTTTGTTAGAATAGTAAGGAATTAAAATGATAAAATAGGAAAAAAAAAAATTAAAAAAAAAAAAAAAAAAAAATTATCATTAATTTTTTTTTTTTTTAAAGATTTAAAATATGAATGAATTGTTTTAATTAAATACTTTCTCTTGATTCTGAAATCATTTAAAAAAATTATCATCTCTCGAATAATCACTCTAATCATATCAAACTCTCTAATTTAAATGTTTTAAAATCAAATTTCTCCATTAATGCTCCCCTCCCACAATTACCATCTCTCATTATTTTGAAAAAAATTATCATTAATTTTTTTTTTTTAAAGATTTAAAATATGAATGAATTGTTTTAATTAAATACTTTCTCTTGATTCTGAAATCATTTAAAAAAATTATCATCTCTCGAATAATCACTCTAATCATATCAAACTCTCTAATTTTAAATGTTTTTAAAATCAAATTTCTCCATTAATGCTCCCCTCCCACAATTACCATCTCTCAAATAATCACTCTAATCATATCAAACTCTCTAATTTTAAATGTTTTTAAAACCAACAAAATGACAAGAAAATGAGGATATTTAATAATGAGTTCACAAAATAAGAAAAATATTAAGTTTTAAAAATTAGATTATTAAAATATATCGTATTAATGTATTTTTAAAGTTTTGAAGTAAATTTTAAAATTTTGGAATAAAGTTTACCTTCATATTAACTACGGGTTATAGACAAATCATTTTAGATATATAGTTTTCTTTGAATAAGGATGAATAATCAACTCACATTCATATAAAATAATGATGATTATCGTAACTACGAAATGACAACTTGAAAAAACACTAATATTTTTCAAATATAAAAAACTGTTTTTTTTTTAACTCTATAAAAAGTAGCATTTTTATATATTGAAAAGAGCCTACATTGTAGCCACATCATCCCCATACATCAAAATTAAAAAAAAAAAAGTATCTTGAACTCTATCATTTTCTAAATATATAATATTATTCTTTAACAAATTTTCCAAACTAGATTTTCAGGTAATTTCACAAGCAACCTGCTAAAAAAATTCAAAAAAACATGCAATTTTAAAGAACATTCATGACATTAAGGATGCACACTACCCTATGCTTCTTGTCTATGAAATCTCCCTTCAGAGTTAGAAGTATTTTGTTCCTCAATTACGATTGGGTCCCTTCTTTGGCTAACTATCTCATCCTCCGTCATGCCATGTAGCACAGAATTACTAGAACTCAAGTTGTTGGAGGCCAAAGAAAGTTCTACCATTTGTGAAGACGCTACCTAAGTGTGGAGCTTGTTACATTCCACTTTTCAGGAAATTACATTGGCGATGAGCGTACCAATTTTCCGCTCCATCTTTGTCAGTTTGACTGAGAAAAACTTGAGCTCCCTGTTATAAGCTTGAACCCCTGGTGCCTATGCAGAGCATTCCAAATCTCCTTGATCTTTGGGTTATTCATGATTGTAATGGATAAATTATGCAATTCAAATTAAAAAAAAAAAAAAAACTGTTACAAGGTGATAATA
>SNQJ01S0022294.1:59124-75357 GCA_010110895.2 Picea sitchensis
GGAATTAAATTGAATATGTAAAATACTTGGAAAAGCTATAACAAAATCCCAAGGGACACATTGTGTCATTAGAAACATGCATGCTTCTTACATTTATCTCCTTTCTTTCCATGTGTCATTTGCATCCAACAATACTCCTTCCACATGTCCTCAACTATATTATTTATGATGTCAAGTTCTCCTAACAATTTGCACTTCAAAAAGAAGATATTAGAGACTTCCATTTTAAGTTAGATATTCAATTGTGTTTTCTTCTCAATTCCCATGAGGTTTCTATTGGTTCTCGCTTAATCACGTTTCCATAATAATTTTGTGTTTATTTTTTTAGAATTTAAACTAAACTTCTCTATTAAATTGCATGCCAGGTCAAATATACATGAGAATCCTCTTTGGCATGCTATATGAAGTTGTATTTATTCAAGTGAATGAATATGAAACCTTCAAATAAAGTTTTCTCCATATTTTATAACCTTCAAACTCCTATTTATCAATGAGTTTTCTATTCTTGTTTGAAATAAAATACCTAACCTTTGGGAAACGTTTCAAATTTCTCTTGTTGACGAAGCAAAGTCACTACAGAGAAGGGTCTTTTGATTCTTCAACATAACTCTGCAAAGTCGGGTCTTTTGATTCTTCAACATAACTCTGCAAAGTCTCTGAGGTTGGAAATTTTATTTTAGTGAACATATTGGCTTTAAACATAGCTTTTTTTTTTGGCTTGACAAGTCATGGAAATGGGTTTTCTTGTCATATACAAGTTATCCAATTAATGTATGGAATACTTTCAAATGTTCTTGGTATTTGCACAATTATTTGTTTTTGAAAGCTTAGTGATTAATCTGCTTGAGTGATAATGAATGTGTGTTCTGCTATAACATGGGGATGATGACTATGATGTAAAAACCTCTAAAAATGGAAAAAGGATGACAAGAAAGATGTATTGGGAGAAAAGGTTATTATGGAATACTCATGAAATATAATTATTAAAAGAAGACATGCCAAAATGACTGAGATAGGAAGAGCTTGCATCTCTAAATTAGGAAGACATCTCTTGAAGAAATTCAAGAAATTCCTTTTGTACGAGAAGCCAAATAATAAAATCCCATATCAAGTGTATGTCCACTATGGTAGATGTAGCAATTATATAATCTCATTCTCAAACATGTCTTATTTTTTAGGAAGAAATTACTCAATAATGAGAGTAATATATCACTTGAAACTTACCTTTCCAAAGTCCGTGATACTTTTCAAAGATTCCAAATGTCTATTCATGGATATTTTTGGAAGGATCCTTATATATTTCTTATTTACCTCCATACCTTTAATTGTATCTATAGTCTTCCAAATTTTTTCCTTCTTCAACTTTGAAACAATGGACGAGTGATACTTTTCAAAGGTTCCAAATGTCTATTCATGGATATTTTTGGAAGGATCCTTATATATTTCTTATTTACCTCCATACCTTTAATTGTATCTATAGTCTTCCAAATTTTTTCCTTCTTCAACTTTGAAACAATGGACGAGTTCACTTTCTCACTTGCAAATCACGAGGGTTTTTCATATATGTAAAAATAGTTAGACCTAATTTACGATCTTTATGAAATATTCAATTTATTTGTAAAATTTTGTTGTTTTTGATTTGAGGGTTTCTCTTGATCGAGAATGATGCTTTTAGCACTCCCAACAATATAACCTTGTTTTTGTATGCTTAATTATGTTCATACAACTTTTTCTTTTTTGAATATTGCTAGTTATCTAGGTGGAGAAGAAATAGAGGTTGGCGTTCTGTCTTGTGGAATTAACCCTGACGATGCTTTCTTTCTTGTGATGCCAATATTAAATTATGATTGTTGTGGCCCATTTCTATATGTTCATGAGAGACATCAAAAGTGGGATTTTCTATTAGTTTATATGATGACATCGATATGGAGGATGTGTCTACGTAAGGGGTTCTCATATGCCAAATCTGGCTAGTTGTTAGGGGGTTGGACATAAAAAGTTACCTTTACCCTTTATTACGTTGAAAGGCGTACACTTATTGACAATCGGCACAATTAATGATCTTTTAATCTTATTTAACCTTAAACCCTAATCTGATGGCTATGCATTGAAGATGCTGGCATATTCTTAGTTGTCCTCTAAAGTCAATGGGTCAGATTTATTGTTCATAACTTTCTTGCATTTATTAAGGCATCCGATAACATGTTTACTTTTTAACATTTACCTAATCACATTAAAAAATTACTGTAAGGATATGTAATTGCCACGTTTAAATGATTAAGTAGGATTAAACCATGACATCTAAATAAATGTGACCACATTCTGCTTCTGAACCGGCCGTCTCATGCCCACATGTTCCATTTATCAACCTAATGCAGCCAAACGTTTCATATTACCACAGACGGATTACCACAAACATTTTATATTGGGGGCACGCATCCCATACCTTTCGGCTTTCTCAACCGCGAGTTAGCGGCTGTGCGGCCTAGCAACAATTGTGACTTTGTATATCGACGCCATTAATTAAAAAAAGTGGAAAATGACGCCGATCGGCGTATATCAACCACTTTTTACTTAATGTGGTTGTTGCTAGTTAAGTATAAAACAAGTAAATTTTCAAAATAAGGTAGTAGAATGGTAGAGAAGCATGTTCTTGGTAGGTACAAGGTTCATGAAACACCATCAATTCAATACCGATGATTACTTCCAATCTGCCAATGTATGGCCTATAGAGGCGATATTATGAAACCTTAAACTAAATACATAGAGACTGGTTTAACTAATTTAAAATTTAAATGGGACAACTGACCAACGTGCCAGTGAAAGACACAATATTTAAAATCACTGCTCAACACACCAGAGACTTAAACATTTTATCCGGGTCTCGTTTCAATCTCAATCTTGCTATGAAAGTGGAAAAATATGCGATAACAAAGATAAAGGTAAGCGATATCCATGGAAACAAACAAACATTAGCTCTCTTTGGCATATGTAATTGTCATGAACGTAGGTTTCAGGTGAGTTCTATAGGCTTCTGGAATTTTTCAACTATATAAACATCATAATGTTTTATAGTTATTGGAGCCAAAGCAAAATGCATATGGAAGAAATAAATTTATAAAGAAGAGAAATGGCATAAAAAAGGCCCGACAGGCAGAATCCCTATTTTGCAATCATTCCCAAACAGAGAAATTATATAAAACCAGAGGAATGGAATGGTGAGGACGTTTTGTCCATAAAATTCAGCCTGTCATCACTTCCAAAATAGAAATGCAGCCAATAACAGTCGCAGGAAGCACCACAGAGTTTGCTATTCTAGCTACTATTTAGCTGGGTCAATTAGAACTACTAGTGGTTATGCTAACATTGGCCAAGCAACCACTTCTACCTTTATAGTGGGATTTTTCTCTGTTATTATCAATTCTTCTCCCGCTAGAGAAACTGAAGCTTCAATGGGATATGGAACCTCCCCACTAGACGGCTAAGGATCTTTCACAATTTATCCAACCACTACTTATGCCTTTGCGAGGTTAACTCAATCTCGATCTGGATATGAAAATGCTAATGGGTATAAAACTACTTCTTAAACTGTTAGATCTTATCCTGCCGCCCTTGCTACATATCTGTTGATGGTTCTAAAATTGGCTATAGCACAATATGAAATTTGATCTGGGACTAGTACTAGCCTCGGTGGAATAGATAATAAGTTGTACCCTGTTTCCACTATACACATTGACGAAGCAAAGAAAACTACTTGTTGAACTATTAATACAAATGTATAAGTTGCAGTTTTGCATTTGAAACGTTGCAAGTACCAAAAGGATGGAGGATGCCATGCTACAAGCCGTTAGAACCCAAAACTAGTAATTCATTAAATATGTAATCAATTCTAAACATCAATTCTAAGTATGTAATAATTCCAAACTTTTATCAAATGTCATAAAAAAATTTGATTTTACTTTACAATTTACAGTCTATGGTGGGAAAGATTTTCTAAGGAAAAAATGGGGCGAAATGAATGCCCCTCATCCCATGTCAATGTGGTTTAGTAAAATCAAGTATTCAGTTAAAATCAATCTCGATCAACATCAATTACAATGAAAACTCATTTCTAGGACAATTGGTATGTTATGGGTGTCGAGAGCATTCATGACCCCTGTATCAATTGGTGTTGGAAATAGTAATTACAAGTTGGTGAAGTTTCACGTTTCCACCGATTTGTCAGTCAGTTAGTCAGTCTCTCTGCAAATACAAAGTCACAATTTTACTGAAACTCATTTTTTTCATTCGACAAGTAGTGGAGTTATTAAATGGAGCTGATCTTAATAGTTCTCAAGTCCAACTAAGTAGATGAAGAGTCAACATAATTTATTTGTGTCTTAAATGTTAAGTTAGTTAGCTTCTTTAAGAATTCTCAGTCGTAGTCTTTATATGTCCGAGTCTGTAACTAGTCGAGAATGCATAAAGACAGAAGAACAAAGAGAACAGTCGATAGAGGAGCAACAACAATTGAAGAGTTTAAGAATTCTAAGAGAAAAAGCTCTGGGTGTGTTTGTAATTTGTATAAGTCCAAGAAGTCATTGGAGCTAAATCTTGACTCAATATTGTATTTTGTATTAGCATGCAACGCCAAGCTTTATTTTAATATCAAGTATTTTGAGCATTGACAAGTTCTATTGTATTTATGAGTTTATGTGATAAGTATAGCAATGTGTTGTTTCTGCATCCATAAATCATTCTTTAAGTGTTTTATGAAAGTACACAGTAAATTGAGTAGTTTTGCTACTGTGCGGTAAGTCCTGAGAGTTCAGTCACAAAGTTTTGTGGCTCGTAGTATTTGTAACTATGTTGTGTAGAATAAGTCTGTGCACTATAGATATGAGATTTGGTATCAAAGAAGGTTCTATTAGAGCAGGTTGATCAAGATAAGGTTGATTAGAACAAGTTGATCAGAGAAACAACTCCACTGCAAAGTGAAAATTATGGCTTTTACTTCAAATATGCAACCTCCTGATTTTATAGGAAATAATTATGAGTTGTGGTCCTTGACCATGAAGGAATTGTTCCGAGGTCAATATGTATGGGAGATAGTTGAGAATGTCTATGTGGAACCGATAGATCAGGAACATACAATGTTCTCACACAAGATGAGAAGGATGCATTGAAAGATCAAAGAAATAAAGATAGAAAGGTGATTTTTTACATACATAAAGCCATGCATGAGAGCATACTCCCAAGATTTGCATCAACAAAGAAAGTTAAGGAATCATGGGACATATTAGAAATCTCTTATCAAGGTATGGGCAAAGTCAAGACTTCAAAAATACAAATTCCTAAAAGTGATTTTGAAACTCTATCAATGAAATATTTAGATTCAATAGATTCCTTTTATACCCATGTTATTGGCATGATAAATTCGATTAAGTCTCATGGTGAAACCATAGAGGATAGAAAAGTTGTTGAGAAGGTACTTAGAAGTCTTCCTCCTAAATTTGATACCCTTATTGTGACTTTGGAAGAGAATAGAGACTCAAGTCATCTTAGTTTAGATGAAATGCAATATTCCCTCAATAATCATGAACACCTTTAAATAGGTCAAACATGTCATTAGAGAATGCATTTTCCACACAGTCATCTATAATCCGTGGAAGAGGAAGGGGGAGAGCTAACTCTAGAGGTAGAGGAAGAATTTATGTTAGAGGTGGATGCAATAGCAGTCCTGGAAACATTAGTGGAAGAGGTCAAATTACAAATACCAGTCAACCAAGTGGTCAGAGAACTGATAAATAAAAAATTCAGTGCCATTATTGTAAAAAGTATGGACATTATGCATATGAGTCCAGGAAGAGACAATATAATCAGAACAAGCAAGGTCAGGATCAGTAACATATCCACATTTTAACCTTGTACAAGTATTTATTGAAAACCAATTTTTAGTAAAAGAATAGAAAAGATGCAATGGAAAATACACACATTACACAAAGATTTCCCCCTAGAAACTCAAACCGAGAAAACCAACATATTCTACATTCATTCATAGTGATACATTGTTTACAATACAACATATATATATAGGAGCTAGCGACATCCAAATCCCTAACCCAATGACTTGGATTAGTCAACAACCCTAATTCCTTAACTAGAAATAGAAAACCATCGACAAAAACCATGTGCCTAAAAACCACCCAAAACTGGACATGAAAATCGAGGTGACAAGAAAAACAAGGAAAAAATGCAACACATTTCCTGAGAAAAAAATTTCTTGGGGACGCTGCCCCCAAACCCCCACGTAGGGGGGATATCGCCCCCTGCAACCCCCCGAAGGGGGGGCCTGGAGGCCCCCCTCAAACCCTCCCGCGCACTCGACGCAACGTAACATACACTGAAACTAGTTGTGCAAAGAATATAACACATACCCAACATTCTCCCACTTGTTTTTTTCTTTGCATATAGGGGGTTACAGGGTTACATAGTCAACAATATAGGGAAGCAATGCCCATGGATCCTCTACACCAAGAGAAATTCTTAGTGCCCATAGATTTTTTTAATGAATTTGCAACATTCTTCAAAGTGTCCACCTTCATCATAAACACTTTCTTTTCTTCAACCATGTTTCTCACAAAGTGATATTGAATATCAATATGTTTTGTCTTTGAATTATAAGTCGGGTTCTTCGCTAGAAAAAATGCACTCTGACTGTCACAATCTATCCTTATAGCTTGCTATACCAAACCAATACCTGAACATAATATTTGTAACCATATTTCTTCCTTAATTGCATGAGTGGATTCCATGTATTCAACTTTTGCAGTTGAAAGTTTCGCTACAACCTGTCTTTTTCTCATCCAACTGATTGATCCTCCAAATAGGTTAAACACATACCCACTTGTAGATATCCTATGATCCATATCTCCAGCCCAGTATGCATCCACAAATCCATGTATGTCCAACACTATGTCCAATATCGGTTTTCCTTGGTAGCACAATCCATAGCTAGCAATGCCACACAAATACTTGAAAACCCTTTTTACTGTTGTCCAATGCTCCTTCCCTAGTTTTGATATATACCTGCTCAAAAATCCCACTGCATGTGCAATGTCCGGTCTAGTAAATACTATTGCATACATCAAACTGCCAACTACACTCATATATGTAACACAAGACATGTCCTCCTCCTCTTCCTGTGTCTTGGGACACTGATCCACAAATAACTTTACACCAACAAGAATACGGACCTTGATTGGTTTACATTCTTGCATATTAAGCCTCTGCAATATTGTCTCGACATATTTTCTTTGATTCAACCAGAGTTTCCTCTTTTTTCGATCTCTTTTAATTTCCATTCCCAAAATGAAATGTGTAGCACCGAGATCCTTTATGTCAAATTTAGAGGACAATTTAGTTTGCACGTCTTGGATAATCTCCTTGTTGTTTCATATTTTACAACATGTCATCCACATACAAAACCAAATAAATCAAATGATCACCAATTAATTTAAAATACACACAATGATCCTCTTTTCTTCTTGTGAAGACAAGTCCCATCATCTAAGTATCAATTTTTTTATACCACATCCTTGGTGATTTGTTTAAACCATACGGGGACTTTTTCAGCTTACATACCAGCTCCTTCTTTCCCTTCACAACAAAGCCTTATCGCTGCTTCATATAGATTTCTTCTTCCATATCCCCATGTAGGAATGTTATTTTCACATCCATATGTTCTAATTCAAAATCAAATGCAACAACAACAAATAACATAAATAATATAAAATTTAACTTGGAAACAAGAGAAAAAATCTCACCAAAATTAATTCCCTCAACCTAAGAATAACACTCTGCTACTAACCGAGCTTTGTATTTATCCACTTTCACTTCTACATTCAGATTCTTTTTAAATACCCATTTTCTACCAATGGTACTTCTTCTAGTCGAAAAATCCACTAGATCCCAAGCCTCATTCTTATCCAATGATTTCGTTTCTTCATCCATGGCATTTTCCCATAGTTTTCCATCCTCTAAATACATTTCCTCCCTGTCAGTTCTAGGATCATAATCAATAATAGAAACAGAAAATTTTGAACGAAAATTAGATGGAGTATACCTTTCCAGTAGCCTTCTTTCTCGAACCCATCTCCTCAATAATGGAGTATGAGGATCTTCTTCTTCAGATTCCTATTCTTCTGTAGAGTCTGATTCATCATCCTTTAAATCAAACTCTATTTTCTTTAGTTCTTCCTTACTTGGCAGGACTTCCTATTTAACAACATCCTTCATTTCTCTAAATACCACATATCGCCTATACACAACCTTCTTAGTTTCTAGGTTCCAAATATTATAACCTTTGAGACCATATTTATACCCAACAAAAATACACATTTCAACCCTCTTATCTAGCTTACTCCTGTTTTCCTTTGGAACATGAACATAGGCCTCACAACCAAATACCTTGAGATGTGTGAGAGAAGGTTTCTTACCAGTCCATACCTCTTGTGGAGTCTTGTCATCCAACGTTGATGAGGGTGATGTGTTGACCAGGTAACATGCAATACCCACTGCCTATGCCCATAATTCTTTCCCTAAACTGACACCACTTAGCATGCAACTTGCTTTTTCTATCATCGTCCTGTTCATCCTTTATGCAACTCCATTATGTTGAGGTGCATATGAAGTAGTATTTTTCCTTGCGATACCACACTTCTTACATAATTCTTCAAATTCATTCCCACAGAACTCTCCTCCATTATCTATCCTCAACACCTTAATTCTTTTCTCTGTTTGATTATCAACAAGAGCCTTAAACTCTTTAAACCTATCAAAGACTTCAAATTTCTTCCTAAGGAAATATATCCAAGTATTCCTTGAGAAGTCATCTATAAATGAGACATAGTACATAGATTTTCCCAATGATGGAACCGACACAGGTCCAAACACATCACTATGAACTAGTTTTAAAATTATATCTTCTCTCGTTGCACCGGAGGGGAATCTTACCCGATTCTGCTTCCCATATACAAAATGTTCACATAAATCAAAATCCATAGAGAAGTTAGACATACCTTCAACCATACCTTTACCATGTAGTAGTCTAATACCCTTCTCTCCGATATGCCCCGGTATTTGATGCAACAACATAACCTTTTCTCCAGAGACTGTAGGAGTTTTTTATTCTTCTAATCCAGTATCAGGAAAAATGGAACTATTAGACCCATCAGTGTAATACACCTATTTCCCCCAGCTTGTAATTAATCATTAATCATGTACACCATGCTATGGCATGGGAACAATGTAAATATATTATTTATATTGCTAATGACTGACTTTGGGGGTAAAGCATTGAAGTACCGGCCATGATATCACTAGAGGAAAGAATGAGGAAACTGTGGAGAGGGTTCATTAGTTCAAATGACCCAAATTCCCTTTGCTGATATAATAAGCCTAATCCAGATCCCAAGGAAAGGAATCAGTTAATGAAGGAATGACTAGTGGTTAGATAATCAACCATCCCCATGAATGAGAGCATGGTATGGCTTAAAATGTCAATCCAAAGTACCATAGGGTCTGGCAGACCAGGCTGACCCGAGTTTCCTTTTGACTGAAGGAACATGATAGGTCGAGAACAATCCTATGAAAAGATATAAAAAAAATAGAGACACGAAGAATACATGGAAGGAAGAGGCGCACGCGTGAGGCTCTGCAGAGATTAGGAGAGACACTAGACAATAACACATGCACAGAGGGGAACGTGTGACCCAAACATGCAGAATAAAAGAGGAAGGTTGCGAGCTTGATGCTAGGGAAACATATAATAAACCTCGCAGGGGTGCTATGACAAAGAGAAGATATTTGAGAAATGGCATAGTTCCCTAGTGATATCATGGATTGGCACGGGGGTGTACATAGTGCTAAGAATGAATTCCTTTGAGCCTATAGTTGGGTGGAAAGGGAAACACCCATAATCAGTTAGTTGGCTAAAAGAGAAAATAGATACGTATTATCATACCATATATATTTGAGCTGTAATTGTAAAATAAAGTTGGATATCCTGTGCATGTTTAAGGGATGTGCATGTTTCTTGATGGTTAGACTGTGTTCCCTTATCTTTTGCTTAATTGTGTATTTAAGAAAGTAAGGAACTATATGGTTTTTACGCGTAAATGATCGAGCCCTATAGTGGCTCAAGTTTAAGAAAATGAACTATCAGTTCGTCGATCTCGAGCTTAGTTTCCCATTTATATGTAAACATTCCTAGTTGTTTTGAGTCTCCTGGGAGAAGGAGTCTGTTAGGCTCAGAAGAAAGAGTGAAAAGCATGCAACAACGCCTAATTCTTTCAGAACTGATGAAGCTCAAGAAGGATAATGAGATTTAAGTGTCAAAAGGGAATATCCTTTCATTTGGAAGACGAGTGAATGAGATTTGTTTGGGAGGATGCAAGGTTTGTCACGACCGTTGGATTTGGAGAAGGAGCACAGGTGTTAACTCCTCGATTCCTTTAGTCTTTGCGAGTTCGAATTTTTTTTGTATTCATCGTAAGGGAGATGGATCCCTCGAAGTCCCAGAGCCCGAAGTTAATTTGGGTCGTATATCTGAGGATGCCAGAGAACTATTCCAACCGTCAGATATACTATATAGTCAGTATGAAGTTGACCATTTCGGGAGTTCGGAGGATTTAGGGTGTAGTATCGTAGAGGGACATTCAACATAGAATGCCGAATGTTGAACTTCGAACGTTCAAGTGCCAAACACCGAACACCAATCGTCGAATGGACGAGGCCACGTGGAGATATTTTAGGACTTCGGAAGTATGCGTGCCTTAAGGATAAAGGGGGGGTGACGTGGATCTATGATCAACGTGCCACATGTCACTTGGATTTGGGCATTTCTCTGACTCTATAGGTCCATAACACTTGACACATGTCACCCATTGAAGGGGCCATGTGTCCTCTCTGCCTTGCCATGTTTCATCTTTGGAGATTACCTATTTCATCCACGTGGAAGGAGATCTTATAGTCCGTAGAATTGATACTCCAGAGGAAGTTGGACGAGATTCATTAAAGTGTGAAGGCTCCTGAAATCGTGAACAACGAAGTCCATCTCAACCATCCATCGTTAAGGACACATGTCACTAGATATGATTATCCAGATACTAGACACTCTGGAGGATTTGGAGTGACACTTCCAAAACTCCCGAAGGTCGAATCTCCGAAGAAACGAGAGCTATAGATCGATGGGTAAACGTGGAATTTTTTTGATCGTGAGATTGAAGGAACGTTAGAATAATGTGTTAGGGGTCGACATGGCTCGCTGACGTCACCCAAGGTGACGTGGACCCACAATTGAGGTGCCACATGTCACTTGGATACATATATTTTGCAGACCCCTGGGCCCATTAGGAAGTGACACATGTCACTCCTTGATGAGGGCACGTGTCACCCCTATCCCTCAACGCGTGTTAGTCCTTGGTACGTGTCTGCCTGGCCATGTGAATGGTGAAGTACCGCAACTTCGGAAGTCTGAGACTCTGCAAATCCAGAGGATTTGGAATAGTGTGGTGTAGAAAGGCTCGAAGGCCAAAGCCAAATAACAAGCCCATGGGACTTCGAAAGAAAAGTATTATGGGAGATTTGTGTTGTTAAACTATGCACACCCAAAAGCGTTGAACACTGAATTTTACCTTAGACACGTGCATTTCCAAGGATAAGGATACAACGTCGATTAATGGTGGATCAATCTCTGCCATAGAACTAGGAGTGCATGGAGCTTAGGTATATCAAATAATTCAGGGTGATATGAAGGATTTGGATCTACATAGGTTCCACGTGGCCCATCACTATTAACCCCCGAAGAACTTTGGAAGGGTAGATCTTCTAATCCTGAGCTCGAATTCGAGCATGGCGACAACCGTTAGAAATCTTGTGGCAAGAAGAATTCGATGGAGATAACAGAACTAAGATTTGTGATGGATTAGGAAAACGAAATTTTGATGCCCCATTCCTTAAAAATCCATTTAATGGGTTTGTTGTGTCACAAAGTGGTATCAAAGCATGGAAACAACACTTGGCCTGCTTGGGCTCATGCACGAGTTGTATAAAAAAAATATTATTGGAGGACCTTAAGGGCTAACACCTTGATTTACCCATTCCTAGGGTGCTTAGTAAACCTCTACTGAAGAGAGGAATGAAACCTTATACGGTTGATAGATGTTTTAGAAATCTACACTGTATGTTGCTAATCTTTCCAAATAAAGAAGATGACTTCACTATGCAATCGTACGTGTTGTTGTACAAACATAATATTGGGTTACCAAGGCTAAGATGAGACTGTTGTGAATATTGCTGCCAAACAAAAATCATCTGCATAAGTTCCTTCAGTAGAAGGATGTAGATTTAAAATTTAGTAGGGATTTTACCCAATGACATTGAATCATGCTAGTCTGTGGCAGAGGAAGCCTACCATTTTATTTTCGGAAATGATGGCCACTCCTACATGAGTGGGATTATGGTGATGAGCACTAATAACAAGACTTGGATTTGAATGGATTGAAAGGATTCGTAGCAGTGGTAATTATTGTTTTAATAAAGGATTAAACCTAGTATATGTGTATAACCCCTCACGATCAGAGGATTAATGGAAATGGTAAGGTCAATTTACTGATTGAAAATTGCTACTGGAATAATCCAGTAAGCAAGTAAAGAGGAACCCTATATTTTGAGAGCAAACTTCATGAATATAGAAGTGAATCAACAAGAGCAAGTTCAAAACCTCATGGTTATGCTAATGGAGTGTATGTCCATGTTACCTCAAGGACATGTCTATGCATAAGAATGCATATGGAAAATTATTGAACATGCAAATTAGACATGTTATAACCTATGGTGGGTTGTAAGGTATGGTCTACTAATGGACCTTTTAGATGAGGATGAACTTATGAGAGCATGAGATAACAACAAGAATGAAAATTTGATGATGTTGGTCCTAATGCCTTAATACGATAGGACTGTGAGGATTTATGAGAGACCAATGTAAGATATGATTAAGAAGGTGTAAAACACCTTTGGATTGACCAGTGGGTTATATTGACATCCGAAGGTGGATGATAACCATATGGAAATAGTTTGGTATAATCAGATAGCTATAATACAAAGTTTAGGAAAAGATTCCCTTGTAGAAATATGTTGACTAAGAATGGTTTGAGGCATGAAAGAGAAGCTTAATAAGTTGTCTTGTTTCCTTGGGGAACTATTGGATTTTACTAGATAATATTTCTGGGTTGTTGAGTCATATTATAACACCAGAGGAAAGAATAATTTCTTACTGGTTGTTTTCATATGGAAAGAGGTACATAGTTATTATTATGTCTGTTAAGCTGGCCATGTCGATAGCATGAAAATGACTGCAAGCTCCCTATTAGCACAAGCATTTATAGCCAGAAGAGGCCTGCCTCTCCTTAAGCAACTAAATAACCTCTAAAAGGTTAAACAAAGGCTTTCATATATCAGCTCAAAGTTCTTGATTAGTCTCATCATATGGAAAATCATAGATATTCTGTAGCACCATGGCACTGTGGAATCGTCTATATAGCATGGTCTGCCATTTTACTATATCTGCAAATTATCATTAAGTGTATAAAAAAATTACATTCACAGATATATACAAGCCATAGAAATAGCCTTGAGTATATTATCAACTATATAATGTACATCTAACTGTCTTATAAAATTATTGCATGACAACATGAATTTCTTTTAGTCTTCTTTTTTTCTTTCCAGTTCTTAAGCAAATCATCCATGTCCATGTATTCGTTTACTAGGTTCTCTCTAGTAGATGATTTTGTTTCATTCCTTTCACACCGAGTACATCTGGTCTTGTAGCCACGACGTAGATGCTGCTATGAGGGGCCATCACCTAAAAAAATAAAAAATATTAAATTTATATGGCCAATTTTTAAATATCATTGAAGTAGTTCATTAATATTAAAAAAAACTTTTCACTGTAATTATTTACCTGGTCCTCTAGTCCGCACCGTTGGAATGGCTTCCGACCTATTCACCTGATCTTCAGGTCAAGGATGATCATATATAACATTTTCTTCCATTGAAACGTCAAAATTTATAAGTACAAAATTATTAAGTATATGATTAATATATAGACATTTTACTGTCGTGGGCCTCAGTCACATGAACATCTTGGGGCTGCACCTCACTGGGATGGGGCTGTTGGGGAGAACCATGATCTTCTGGCTGCGTTTCACTATCAACACTCTGTTTTTCAGTACTAATGGTTTCGTTGATAGTGTTGCCCCCCTGATTAAAACAAAGTAAGACATTAAATTATGGACGATATCAAACATTTACGTATTTTATAACTAACGAAAGGTTAATGTGAACTGATTTTTATTTACCTTATCCCGCAAATTGGATCTTGGGGTCTGCCCCATGCTTTTCCTATGATCAACCATGGCTTTATAACCGTACTTGTAACCAAGTTGGAGGTCTTCTTCCTTGGTTTCAGTTCCGAAGTCGTCACCCTACATTGCATAAGGGTATGGTTTTTTAATGTTTTTGGCTGCAATTACCTTAAAGTTGTAAGGTGATACAAATAATATTCTTAATATGTTTGGGTACTTACGATTCGTGACTGTAAACTCGAGTAGCTGCCCTAGCCTAGATTGTGTTGGCCATGTTTGGAAATCCTTGCTTTGGTTTCCTTCGATGTGTCAGGCAACATATCATTAAAATTTTCAAGTACGTTATATATAACCACAGTTTTATTTAGATCTAAAGAAAAATTAAGCTAGTATTGAATTCAAAAAATTGTAATTTACCTTGGTGTACTAGTTATTTGTTCTCCTAATTTTTTCAAAATCTTCTCTTTTGTATCATCAATGATCGCCTTCCACTCCCTCTCTCGAATTGAGGGAGGATTCTCATACCTAGGATTTATTTCCAAGCTTCATCTATAAGAATCCCATGTATATTTTAAATATTCATCCATTGCAGATGTGACCTCTTTTGTATTGAACGTGTCTACACCAAAGCGGCCTTCAAGATAATCCATAAGTTCCTTTTTGAGGTTGGAATTCTGGAAATTCCACCTAATGCGTAAGGTTTCCCCAAAAATAGACAAGGCCTTGCTCTCTATGTGCCTATAAAAAACAATCATTTCCTACACACAAAAATATATGATCATTAATTTAAATTTAATAATTTAGATGATTTCTGTATGAGGACAACATTAAACGATTAAAATATGAATTAAAACTACCTGGGAGTCTTGATTGTTTTAATGGAAGTCCATTATCGTCGACCAAAAATGTGCACAGAAGGGTCCCCGTGCTTGCCACACATCTAGCTCCAGGAAATGCAATCATCTCAACCACATCACTATGATCCTCATCTCTGCCACCATATATAGACTCTGATCAAGGTGTGGATGTCTGTCAGTGTGTGTCATGGCTCCTATCTAAATGAGGTGTGGAAGATGGAGAAGTAAATAGTGCTCTAGCAACTGTATGACCGCCCACATAAGGACTCTGTAGCGTCTCTATAGCGCCACTACTACCAACCCTGGGATGAATAGGCTCCAAATATTCCTTTATAAAAAATAAATTTTTTTTTCATGAGATAATGTAAAAGTTAAAAAACAAAGTATAATAATTGAACATATGAGTGCATTAAAAAAAATTAGATTAAATTATGGTTATTTCCTTATGTGTTAAGTTGTGACATAAGGAGATTGATCCTTTCTTTGACATCCAGAGTTTTTTCTGGATGATATAACAAGCTAACAAGTTACTTGTTATCTTTAATGATCTTTTTTTTTAATAAGAGGATCGGATCAGGGCAAGAATAAAACCCCTCCTCATTGGCAGAATCATGATCCACATGGCCTGCTGACTACATATAATTTCAGCAAAAACAATGTTATTTCAATAAAATTATATAAGAAAATAATAAAAACAACGTAAAATGAAAGTGGAAATTGATAATCATTTACATGTTCTGTGGCTGACCCTTTTCCACGATCATCCTGCCACATTAAAATATAATTAGAACCCCCAAATATTTAAAAAATTGTTAATGATAACATAAAAACAATGTTAAAGATAATATTTACAACAATGTTAAAGATAATAAAAAAATATAATGCAATAAGTAGAGGTTTCTTAAAGAGGTGTTGCATAAGAACCTGCACACTATTAGTCAATGTGTCTATTCGATTCAAATGGTAAT